>CANUEP010205582.1:0-28962 GCA_947857235.1 Jatropha podagrica | reverse complement strand
TTTCTACAAGATATAATCTGAAAGAATCAACAGTATTAAGTCCCTTGTAGTATACTTAGTAAGCATTTATAAGACTTAAGGGCTTATTAAGTACATTACGGGCGACATGCCATGTCTTACAGTAAGGTAAGGTGTGACACCTCCAATGCTACTGCTACCCTAAACCAGATAGGGGATGACACTGCCTCTCCTAAGGTAAAGAAGATGATGGAGAAGATGGACTCCTTTGAAAAGTTCCTCAGAAGCATCAAGAAATACGAGGACCTTATCGATGTCGACTCCCTTCCACTCTTTCCAGAGGCAAGGCTGCTTGCCAAATTTAAAAGGTCTGCCATGGACAAGTTTGACGGCACCACATGCCTCAAAACTCACCTGAAGATGTATATGGGTTCCCTCAATCCTCGTAGTGTAAACAATGAGCTACTCACTCAGTTGTTCTAACAATCTCTCACCAGTGTTGCTCTTCACTGGTTTGTCACCCTGGACAACGCCAATAAGAGATTTGGGATGAGATCTATAATGTCTTTAACAAGTAGTACCACTAAAATGTGGAGGTTGACATTATTAAGAGGAATTTGGAGACCACTAAACTAGGGGCCCGAGAGTTTTTCTCCTCATTCCTTACGAGGTGCAGAGGCATGGTTGCTCAAAGGCTTAACCATCCCTTTGAGCAAGAACAAATTGACATCATAGTCAAGAACCTACTCGATTCCTATCAGAACCACTTGAGGACACAATACCTCCAGGACTTTTAGGCTCTTATCACCACTGCAATAAAGATTGAAGACCTAATCCAATCAAGCTAGATTAAAGAAGATCAAGCTTCTTTCTGAAGATAAAAGAAGTCCCAAGTCAACTATCATGTAGTTTCTCCCCTCGCTAAAAAAGGTAGTGAGGTGGCCAACTTGATCGGCTAAAGATGACTTCCTCCTCCTCCACCAAGACTAGTTACTCAAATAAACAGATGTAACTTCACAGATTTAAGGGTCCCTCTTTTCTCCATTTTCCAAGAGGCTATGGATAACAAGTTGATTCAGCCATTGGAACCAAGACCTCTACCAAATCTAATCTTAAAGACATTCAACCTGAACTCCTTTTGCTCTTTCCATCAAGGGCCTAGGTACAAAATTGATGAGTATAAGACCCTAAGGCATAAAATCCAAGAATTAGTGGAAAGTGGCTAGATATTTCCTTCTCGACCCAGACCAAACGTAAACACCAACCCTCTCCCTTATCACCAAAATAACATCCATATGATTCACTAAGAGCCAAATTCTTACTTGGTCTATTTGATCTACCCCATTCTAGACAACTCATTTTGTGTCATTGACTTGAATAATGTGCTTGAGGAAATCAATGTCACAACCCAAAGCGGGAGACTGTACCCATTTCGTCCTCCTTAATCTCTACCTAACCCTACCAACCTAGCCAAAGACATGCCCTGCTCCAACTTTAGACCACAACCTAAAAACCTTATCTTAGAGCAGTTGAAGAAAACTAAGGCTAACATCTCTATATAAGGATTAATCCAGTCCTCCTATGCATCGACAAGCTTTAGTGAAGGCCATGAACTAGTGCTAGACTTCCATTGACATATCTTCTAAAGCATTAGTGGCATCCATCACAAGGAATCCCATGGCTCTAGCCATACATTTTGCTAATTATGAGATCCCTAGTGAAGGAGGGGACCACAACCATGCTTTGTATGTTACAGTCCAAGCTAGGGGTAAGATAGTACTTATGGTTATGGTATATGAAATGTATAATGGGCTTTTAGTTAAAATGTTTTGAATGGTGGAATTATAACTTTTATAAAGGAATTTATTAAGTTTGAGATTTTGTCAAATACATGTTTCATGATATCTAAAATGTTTTAAATAGTTTTGAATCATTACAATATGTAAGTGTGTACTGTATAATGGGCTTTTAGTTAAAATGTTTTGAATGGTAAAATTATAACTTTTATAAAGGAATTTATTAAGTTCGAGATTTTATCAAGTACAGGTTTCATGATATCTAAAATGTTTTAAATAGTTTTGAAATTATTACAACTTATGCATCTTGTAAATGGGAAGTTAACTCCCTTGTAGTATGTTTATTGAGTTCTTACGTAGACTAAGTGTTTGATAAACATTTTACAGGCGACATGTCATGCTTTACGGTGGGTAAAGTGTGACACAAACCATATGGTTTATTTATGCTAGTGTTTTTCTTGGTTTTATTTGATAATTCTTATTTACAAATGAGTTTAACATGTGGCTTAAGTTTCGTGAAAATACCTCTTATAAATCCCTTAATATGAGATTTTCCTATGACTTAAAAATTGGAAATTTTGTGAAATTGAGTAAGACATTGCGTGCGTAGAGTTTGGTTATGATTTTAAGTATATAATAAGGTTTTAGAAGAGTTAAATGTGAGAAACAAATGTTAGTATTGTAAAAATCACATATAGGCCGTGTACTTTTCCTATGACTTAATATGTAAGAATATTTAAATTGTATATGGATGGTATGTAAATGATTATGAGATTATGTATAATGATATTTGGATTATATATGATGAATATGAGTTTTGTGTTTATTTAGGAGGTTATGTGAATTTTAAGACTCATTTAGGATTTGTGTGTTCCCATGAGTTCTTAAGCATGACTTTTTATATAGTTAGTATTATTGAGGTCTAATGATCATTTGTAAACTCTTATATTCTTTATGGCTTATGGCTTAAGTTGTATGTGAATTGAGTAAAACCTTATAAAAGCTATGAATTCAGGGCAATGAGAAGTTTATATGAATTAAGATAAGTTTTATAAATAAATTTGACTTGAGCTCTTATTATGTACTTGGTATTAATTTGATGCTTTGAATAAGCTTATTATGTTATGTACTACTTAGCATGTTTATGCTACTTGGATTGTTTGGATTGAGCTATGGTAATATGCTTAACACTTAGTGTCCTTTGATTGAGCAGATGCACTCATCCCTCTCTATTTGGCTTAGCCCTTTGAAATTCTGCTTTTGTTAATCTTTTTTTACTTCTAATTCTACTAAGTATAGATAAGGCCCTCAAGCTAAAATAAGATAAATTTTTAAGAATTAATGTACTAAATATAAAGAATCCTTGCAATTTATGATTTATGCTTCTAGCATTATAAGTATGTATTCTTAGTTGAAATGTTATGGATGATAAATGTACGATTTAAGCATGTGACTTCTAGTATGACAATCCTTAGTTGATTGTTAATTGAATAACATGCTTTACTTTTTTAACGTTATAAATGATGTTATTAAATGATTTTATGAAATTTCATTGCCAATGCAATTTATGGATGTACGAGTATGTTGAGCAACATTCAGTTTTATACTTAGCATGTCAATTTTTATCATGTGCAAGTGTTAGACTTGGGAGTGCGAATTAGAGTCAGGATCTAGCATCAGAGCTTAAAGACTCCATTTTGGTAGAATTAGTTTCTTTTATTTTAGTTTATGTACTAATTATGCCATATAGACCTTGTACCTTGGTGTTTGTATTTGATTAAGGATTACTATATTAATATAAATTTTAGAAGAATATCTATTTATGACTTAGAATTCTTTTATGATTTATGTATGTCATAATATAGATTTTCGTTAAATAATGTTGTATGAAATTTTTTATGGATAATGTTAAGACTCAATCTTGATTATGATTTGATTTTGGAGTTAATATAATTGAGAATTGAGACTTTGAAGTTGATTATGTTGGGTTATTGTTTTAGACATGTTTCTTATTTTCACAGGTTTTAGTTAAGTCCAATTTTTAGGTGAAACTATAGGTTTAGTTAAATCCAATTTTTAGGGAAAACTCTATAATTTTTCCAAGCTATTTTCTAATAAGACTTGCTAAACATGTAAGAATTGAAATATTTTTAATTCATATGTTTAGTCTTAGCATGGTGCCTCCAACACCGAATGTGGCATCTATTATCCTTCGGAATCGAATAATAGGTGTTACAGGAACTTATAAGTTGAATGTAAATTGTACCTACTTTTAGCATTGGTAATTTATATGCTTTATTTTTGCAAAATTTTGTTGAAATTCAATCTATTTATTGTTTGTATTATTTACTATCAAAATGAACTATTCTCATATATAAATGTGCCTATTTTGAGATTATATTAAAAGAACAAAAATTTGCAAAGTTTTAATAATTTGTACATTATAATCTATATAAAGTTCATATTCTTCATTGAAATTAGAACAAACAATTCTCATATATAGGTCATCACATTTTGACATTATAGTAAGGGAAATAAAAAATTGTCATATATTAGTCAATTCCACTTGTACATTGGACTACAATTTGTCATAATAAACCTGATTCAACTACTAAGATCAGATTCATCATTACAAATCCCCATATTTGAATTTCAAAAATGATGGCACAAATGGAAATATTTACCCAGCAACCCTTGTAAAAACTATCCAAAAATAAAAACTATAAAGGACAATTTCTAATGTCAATTCATTCTTCGCAAAAAAGAACGAAAGTCAGCTTCAACTCCTACTACACCCCCTTAAAGTTATTGCTCATTTGTACTGCTTGTAGCTTGTTTTATGTTGGTGAAAAACTTCAACTCGTTGGTTTGACCACACCTCTATAAAGGATAAAGTAAGTGGAAATAATCTCCATATATGTAATGTCAAATAGTTGTTACCCTTCAACTATAATCCCCCATTTCTTCTCCAACTTGCTTTCAATTAATTAAAAGGAAGGATGGGACTCTAAGGTTCTATGTGGATTATAGAGAGCTCAATAAGAGCACTGTGAAGAGCAAACATGTATCCCTTCTAAAGGATTTATTGGATGAGTTATATGGGGCAATCATATTCTCTAAAATTGATTTAAGTTTTGTTACTACCAAATCATAATGAGGCAAGAACATATCCTTAAAACTACTTTTAGGACTCATTTGGGGTAATATGAATTTTCTTATAATGCCCTTTTCAACCTTAGCTTAGAAAGTTTGTGTTGGTCTTTTTTAATGACATTCATATATATATATATATATATATATATATATATATATATATATATATATACCTACTCTTGAATCTCATTTACAAATTATACTCCAAATCCTATCCAAAAACCATCTATTGGCCAAGGAATTTAAGTGTGAATTTGGTCAACGACACATAAATTACACGGACAATATTTTTGCTCAAAGGGTATCTACTGGCCTTATTAAAGTTGAAGCCATGACCAATTGGCCTCCTCCTGAAAACCTAAAAGGACTTAGAGGGTTCCTAGGTCTTACTAGTTACTATAGAAAATTTATAGCTAGTTATAATGTTATTTGCGAGCATTAACTGAATTTCTCAAGAAGGATTAGTTCACTTGGAATAATGAAGCTCATGCTAGTTTTAAGGACCCTAACTTCTGATGACAAAGGTCCCTACTCTGGCTCTTCTACATTTTGCCCAACCATTTCTCATTAATTGTGATGCTGATGATACTGGTTTGGGGGCAATCCTAATATGGCACAACCAACCTCTAGCATATACTTCTAAATTTCTAAGTGCTAGGGCACAACAACTCTCAGCTTATGAAAGAGAGCTCATGGTCATAATCTTTGTTGTTACACAATGGAGGCACTATTTAGAATTGAGGCCCTTTACAATCAAAACTAATCAAAAGAGGATAAAACACTTATTAGAGCAAAAATTATACAACATTCAACAAATCCAAACTAATGGGTTGGATTATGTCATCCAATACAAGAAAGGTACTAGAAGACGCTTAAATTTTGCCCCTAAAGGTTCAGTGATGATACATAATTTTTTACAGAATATATGATCAGGATTCCTAATCGCCCTTGTTTTTGAACTAATGGTTCATGGCTAAGATTATTTATGTGTTTAGTCATTTTTATTTTTTCGAATTACTGGGCATTTCGTAATAAAAATAGGCCCACCCAATGCACTTTTCGATGCACCAACTCATTTTGCATGCTATCCGGTCTGATTTGGTAAAAATTGGTTGGTTCCGTTGCAGGGCTTGTGATGTGTGTCGTCGCGCGTCTGTGTCTCAAACCACGAGCTCGCATTCTACAAGTATATGAGTCGTACAAGTAATAAAAAAGATTATCGTCCCATAGAGATTGGAGAATAGGCTAGTAATTTGTTATGTTTAACAATTATTAGGAAGACCGAAATTAAATGGAGTTTGATTAAATTAAGATACAATTAAATTAAATAAATTAAAATTAAAATAAGCAAGTGGAAATAATCAAAAGATAAAATAATTTTAGCAAATAATTATAGAGTTGGTCTAGTTATGGGGGTCTCTATTAATTCTTAGGTGCAAACTCTGAATAATTAATTTATGATGCCCAAAATCCTCTTTCAAGCTCAATTAGACCGCTACAACCATATGACATCTACTTTCGTCGCCTAACATAGTTAAAACGTTATGTCAATTCCTAGAATTTCTTTCTAGCGCTAGAAATAGGCTAGGTTCTCTGAAGATAAAGAATTAATACCAATTTAATGAATTAAAATTGTGTTAGGTTACAAAAGTAGAAATGCAACATAAATTAAATATGGGATCCAACCTAATTTTTCAACCTTTCAGTCTGTTCAAATAGATCAAATATCATGTAAATATGGGATCCTGACATATCCATAGGCATTAAGTTCAACATATTAAATCAGAAATTAAATATACAACATAAATTATATTTTTCAAAATTGCATTTTAAATTAATAGATAAATCTCATAACTAGATCCAAATATTTAGCCTAGCATTATTACAAATAAATCAACACAAATAAAATTCACAAAGGAAATAAAAGCCATAGATTACAAACTCGGGGTCTTAATTGGTTGCTCAAAAGTTCCATGTCCAAGCTTTTACTACTGGTCCTTTTCTCTCCTTTTGTATTTGAAATAATGCTAACTAACCTACTAACTCTCTCTGTCATTTTCCTTTGCTGAAGTTGTGATTGGCCACTTAATTTCTTCTCTTGCTTCCTTGCGGCAACAAGTGCCAAAGAGCCAGAAGAGAATTGTCAAGTGTCCGACCCGTTGGTTTTCTTTCATTCTTCTTTATATAGACTTTTCTTGCTTGATTCTCATTGGTCCACATCTGCCATGCCACTTGCTCAACTTGCATCTGCAAAAGGTTGTCTCCATCGCCCATGTGAAGAAAAGAAATAGTAAAATAATTAAATGAATTTGAACTAGGTTCATTGCTCCTTCAAAATGTTGCATTTTTTGTTCAAACGACCAGGCAAGAGATCATTTTGAAGCTTCCTTTACTTAGTCTAGGTTCTTCCATGTAGCTGCTTTCTTTTCTTTGGCTGATAGGTGAAGATCCTGATTGGCTCTTGTTTCTCCACGTCTCCCTATGTCAACTTGCATAATTTGACCTGCCAAGTTGCTCTCCACCATGTAAAAGGTAATATAAAATACTGAAGGAGGCAGCTCACAAGGCTGGATTCAATGCTTCTGTCAAAACTGTAACGTTTCAATCCAAACGATCTGGAGAGAGATCGTTTTGCAGCTCACTTCATGCTTCGTTCTCAATTATCCATGTTGATAAACTTTTCACCATTCTTTTTGAATTTATGAACATTGGATAGGGGCTTTTCAGTCTTTTTAGGGACATGGCTTGGGCTTGAATATTTACAAGGCTTTAATAGCCTTGTTTGTCTTTCTTTGATGCCAAATGGGTTATATGTGGTCCATTTTTGCTCAAAATACCAAATATTAGTGTAGTCTATATGATTATTCAATAAAGAGAGAAAATCATGTAAAATGGATTTTTATTCCTATTTTAATATTCAAAATGAAGCTAAATTTAATTAAAACAAATGGTAAAACATATGCATATTTTGTTTTTATCAAAATCTCCCACACTTGAACCGTTGCTTGTCTTCAAGCAAATGCAAAATCTCCTTCATGCAATGAATGAAAAATCTCAGCTCAACTTACACTCACAAATGAAATTCAAGGTAAATTTCAAGTGAGAGATTAATCAATCCTAAAGCTCTATCATACTCAAAGAAGTATTTGACACACTCAACTAAGATCATGTTCCTTTTGACAAGTTCTCGCACATTTACTTTAATCATGTAGAAATAAATGTAATTTGGGAAGATACAAACATGCTTTTAGAGAAAAATATGTGCTAGATGTATAAATAGTTAGATTTATGATTGAATTTCCAAATCCCATAGGAAAATTTCACAATATTTTCTCCACTAATGATGGAAACATAACTTTAAGGAATCAACAGGTCTTTGTTGGGTTGTAACGAGGAAAGAGGATTAATATAGGTTAATATCAAAGAAAAGTTTTAAATAAGGCTCAAAGTGAGAAATTATTCTTTTGACTTTCAAAGTTTGAAAATAAAGAAGATTTTCACTATTGCATTCGAAAGAGCTTCATATTCTATACAAATAAGTTCTCTTCCTTTGCTTCTTGTCTTTCTTTCTCCTTTTATTTTTGCATTTTTTTTATAGAAGGATATCTTTAGAGAAGGAGAAATATAGAGAATTTTTATGTACTTGTCCCTTCTTAATGGTGTCCCATTTGCTGATTGAGATTATTAGACTTCTTAATGCAATTTTCTAGCAAATGGTTCTTTGTGGTCTCACTTCTCCTTTTATTTGAACTTTTTGAACTTGAATAGACCATTTCATGCTATTTTTAGAGAAGGAAAAATTTTCTCGTATTATGTAATCTAATCTCCTTAAATTCGCTATTTAAAAATCAAAGAAATAATTTTCTCAAGGGTGATAGTCAAAAAGTCTTTTTAGGGTTTGGTTTTTTATATGGGTTATTTTTGAAAGAAAATAGATACAAGCTCAAAGGGGCTCACAAGGTTAGACTTTAAAGGGTAGGATGGAAGGTTAATATGGTTAAACTCAAAGAAGTGCCAGAATCATGTTCCTATAAGTATGAAAACCTTAAAATTTCGCTTCAAAAGTCTTAGAAAAATTTATTCTAGGATTTGTGTCTAACATCTTTTACACATAGTTTTCTTCAGGCAAATTGAATGCTACCCATATATCATCTAGTTTCCACAATTATGAAGGTAAATAGCAAGTTCACCAGTATTTAAAGTACAATCTGAAAGTGAGTGATTTTACACTTAAATGAGAAATCAAGGCTTAAGGATTTGACCAATTCTCATTCTTAAAAGAAACCAAGAATTCAATATTCAAGAGCAAATTTGAGCTGATTTGAAAATAATTTTATGCACATTTATCAAAGTTTTCTGCTCTTCAAAATGTATCATTAAGTCAATAGACAAATAGATGCATGAAAGTAACAACAAAGGTATGATGCCGAAATGACCTGTGAGAAGCTCTTTGGGAGATCATTTCAAATGAGAACGATAAAGATAGTGCAGTTTAAGCATACCTCCCACACTTAGATTCAACATTGTCCTCAATGTGGACATCAATCCTGCTATATGCTCAATTTTGAATAAAACTCAAAGATATCAAGGTGAGGATCAATCAATCCATAAACAACAAACATATTCATGAATGTGTATAAAATAAAATCAAAAGGAAATGAAATAAGAATAAGGATTAAATAAAGAACTAAAGACAATAAAAGTTCAGGTGCTAAATTAAAAAGACAACAAAGTGAAAATCACATACATAGAAAAGCATAAAAATATAATTGGAAATTAAAATGAAAAATGCTAAAATGCTAAAATAAAACATAGACAATCTCAAAGAGATGGCAAGTCATCTAAATCAGGCACGAGGCGAAGGATGGTGGGAGTGAGCTAGTGAATACTGTCCTCAATGCGTTGTAGGAGCTCTAAGACATGACACTGGAAAAATGAAGGCAAAAGGGTCTCTGCTGGATCATTTGGCAGGTCGTCTACATTAGCAGTAGGGTCAGCGGTAAGGCTTTGCATGGGAATGTTATTTTCAAGTACCGCGAGTTGTTCTCCATTTTTGTTGATTAAAATCGAGACTCCATTGCGTTTCTTAAGTAAGCCCATATAAATGAGAGTTTTGCGATTGATACCATCGACCGGAGGTAATGGCTCAAAGGGTGGGTCATCAAGGGTGAATAGGTTCAAACTAAGCATAATGGCAGTTACAAGCCCGCTAAAAGCAATGACTCCCTTTTGTCGAAAGGTAATATGAAACGTGTGATCGATAATCCAAGTGGTAGGGGAAATTTTCTAATTTCGGTGAAAAGCAGAGAGAAAGAACAATTCTTGGGTGGAGACATATCCTTGAATTTTGCCTCAGGCAAAAATAGTGTTAGCAAGGAATCGATGTATGATTTGTAAAATAACATTATCGATTTCATTGGATTTGGCTTGTTTGTCTACAAAGCTATGGGCTCGATAAGAGAGTTCATTCCAAGCTAACTCAGGGTTAAAATCAGAGGGTATGGTTTTGAAACCATTTTCGCAATCGGTGAAACCCAAGTGATAGTTAAGGGTATCATAGGTAAGGGCAATGTTTGTTCCCAATAATTGAAAAGCTATGGTTGGAAATTTTTGGATTTTTATTTTCCTAAGGGAACTTAGAAACTGAACAGTAAGTTCCTTAAAAGAGGGAAATTGGTTTGCCATAAAATTTTCCCATCCTATTGTTTGAAACAAAGCATGCAAAGGGGAATCAAAGGATAAGGAGGAGAAGGCATGGAGGTCTAGATACCTAGTTGAAGTGAAGCTTCTATGCTTGAGCTTCTCGTACAGACGCTGCTGGCGGCATTAACGTCGTTCAAGGTGAGTCGCTCGTCGTTCTTCTTTAGAGACAGCATGCTTTCTCTTTCTGGAGGTGGAAGGTTCAGTTACGTGTGGAGGAGATGGTGGGGGTGATGGAGCTGGTTCGAGTGAAGGTGATGGCTGAGGTGAAGGTTGGGGGGAAGGGGATGGTTGAGGAGATGGTTGTCCATGGGATCGGGTTCGGCTGACAGTGAGCTGACCGGCGGGAACACGGGGGAGCTTGACTCTGGCCATGGCGTGGTGGTAGTGGCAGGAAGAGGGTGTTTAGAACGTGGAGAGGAAGGTGAAACAATGTGAAAGGGTTGGTTTGTGTTGGGTGTTTGGGGTTGGTGGAAAATGGCGGTTGTGGAGTGATTTTAGGGAAATTTGAATTAATTTTTAGGTTTGTGGTGGTTGGGGTTTAATTGAAAGGGGTTAGGGTTTAGAAGAGGGGTTTAATTTTGATGGGTTTTGGAGTTGGGCTTATGGTGTTATGAGAAGAGAAAGAGGTTTTGGATTAAAGGAATTGGTAGGCTTTAATGAAAAGGGAAGTGGGCTGGTGTGGGTTGGTTTGGATAGAAGCCCATGATTGAAAATTAAAGAGTGGGCTCAAAGTCCACGTTTTAAATGGAGAGGCTCGCGCTAGATCGAAACGATCATCGAGAAGGTCATTTTGTTGAATGTTTCGAACTAATGATCCAAAACAGGTCCAGTTTGAGAAAAAGAAATTATGAAGCCATTTTCACCATTTTATTCATGCGTTTTTAGAGACAAATGAGAAAATAAATCGCAGGAATTATAACAAAACAAACACACTTATATTATTTCATGATATCCACATCAACCTAGGAAATATATACAAAATGATCTTTTAACAAAATATGGCCTAGTAAATATGTACATAGACCATGTCCTAGGTTTCATCTAAGCATAAGGTAACTAAAGAGTGTGAAGGGTAGAGAGATTAGTCAAGGAAGGGTAGGGACTCTAGGGCTCAACCCTTGGGAATTTATGAGTTGGTGCATGAGGATAAATAGGCAGTCAACCTTAAATTCGACACTTTCCAAATGGATGATAGTGGCATTATCGGAGCTAGTCGAAGGTTGAACACCTTCATGGATAATAGGAACTATCTGTTCAATTTCCATTGGGAGGTCCGCTTCAAGGTCCTCTTCCTCTAAATGTTCTAGTGGTTGACTGAATGTGCCATGCATGACCATCTCTTCTTCTTCTTCTTCTTCAGTAGCTTCGTCGCTCTCTTCTTTGTCTTTTGACATTTCAACAGCCATATCACTCATTTCTTCACCTACACATGCTATGGGATCTCCTTCTAAATCACCATTTTTAGCTAAAAAGTAAAAAATATCCCTGATGTTTAGCGACTACTTTCATGTTAACAAGTGAGTTCATGGTGAATTTCTCTTTTTCAATATTTCCAATAGGCGTTCTGCATATCCATCATTAAACACATTGAAACCCATGGCTGTTCGGGTAATAATACCTCCAATAACTAAAGTGGAATGAGAAGCTTGGTGAAGTTTAACAAGGTGTCTACACAAAAATAATGCTACATCTACCTTAAGTCCATTATATGCTGCCCATAAGAGAAAAAGCTCCTCTTTAGTTATCCTTCTTGTACGTTGATGCCGACCCAAAAGAGTTTTGGACCAAAAGCGGTGAAGGATCCTAAGAGGTTTTCTTCTCAAAGCATTTGTTGTGTAGGTGGTCCTAAAAGGTGAATTTTCTCCTGAAAACAAAAGCTAAGCATCTTTCTCATTATATCCTACAGGTGGCTCTCTAAGACCATTAATGGGGGGTTCCTAAGAGGCGGTTTATTAATTGAATGGTGGTGAGATATTGAGTGAAATTCATTTCAAAACTAATTTGGCCAAAGGCATCAGGGTGCTCATGGTCATACTCAAATTTGAAAGTGGAAATGAATTCCAACGTTAACCTTCTATGAGTCCTGCACCTAATTGAAAATAAGGTTTTCCATCCCATTTTCTCTAGGATACCCATGAATTTATCTTTAATCCTAAGTCTTTCTAAGAGTTTCTCAGTAAAGTACCTAGTTGGTAGGATGGGTCTCCTTGGGCGAGCAAGAGGAAATTCTCTTGTTGGAGGTAGATTTGGATTTTGCAGCTAGAATGGCTGGTCCAGCGGATTGGAGGTGCTTGTCGGGGACGATTTACATCGGCGCTTATAGATAAGCTTTAGAGAAGTTGCCCTTAGTGGTGGCATTGTGACAGGATAAACTTTCTAGAATTTTTTGGGAGAAGAGAAGGGAAAGAGGAGTGTTGCTAGGTTCTATGGTTTCTTCAAAACATTTGGAAATAGAGAAGAGGAGTAATGTGCATGGCTTTTGAATGGGACGTTTATGCAAATACAGTTTGTATAAATACCATGCAAAAAGAATTTTAGAATAGTGCATAGAGTGTTTAATGTGAGGTTGCATGCTAGAATAGGTGTCCATTCCTTTAATTAGAAAATAAAAATTGACACCTTGCACTTAAATGAAT
The DNA here is from genome assembly GCA_947857235.1 of Jatropha podagrica. NCBI lineage: Eukaryota > Viridiplantae > Streptophyta > Magnoliopsida > Malpighiales > Euphorbiaceae > Jatropha > Jatropha podagrica. Next base: position 15,716 of record CANUEP010205582.1, on the reverse strand, counting down.
AGAAAATGCACACCTAGACAACAGCTTTGTACAACTATTGCTAGTTGTGGCGAGATGTCCTGCGAGATGATCTGTTGGACGGTCCTTTCGTGTATGCAGTGCCCTTTCTCATGCAACCCACTCTCTCATGCGTGACAAGTGTCTTCCACCTCATCAAATTCATTTAATACCCTATGACATCAGCTTTAATCCCTTTCCACAAAATTCTAATCATGTTACTGTTATGAATAAAATAAAGAAAATAATAAAAAATAAAATTCTAACTAACAACTAGAAAGAAAAAGAAAAGAAAAAGGAAAAAAATAAAATAAGATAAACTAAAAAAATTCAAAATATAATACTATTTATTCTAAATAGATATTATAAAGTAAAATTTGATGAAAATAAGATAAATGATAACTGCATAAATATTATTATATATATATATATATATATATATATATATATATATATATATATTTATTTATTTATTTTTTATTATATATTATTTTTTTATATATATTTATATGAATAATTGTTATATATATTTTTTATATTTGGGTTGCCTCCCAATAAACGCTAATTTTCGGTCATTAGCTTTACCTATCCCTCAGTGATTATAGGAGCGGATCAATTAAAGGAGAAATTTTTCTCCTTGTAGTTCTTCTGGAATATAGTAGGGCTTTAATCTTTGCCCATTGACTTTGAAATTTCTAGTATTCCCGCTCCATACTTCAACGGCTCCGTGAGAGAATACTTTTACTACTTGAAAAGGACCCGACCATCGAGATTTCAATTTGCCCGGAAATAGTCATAAACGCGAGTTGAACAGTAGCATATGGTCTCCTTCTTTAAAAACTTTTCTCCGTATGTGCTTGTCATGCCAAGCTTTCGTCCTTTCTTTATAGATTTTTGCATTTTCGTACGAGTCTCGTCTTAATTCTTCCATCTCATTCAACTGTAGCAATCCTTTTTTTCCTACCGCATTTATGTCAAAATTCAAAGTTTTTATCGCCTAGTAGGCCTTGTGTTCTAGCTCAAAAGGTAAATGACATGGTTTCCTAAAAATAAGTATGAAAGGAGACATCCCAATTGGAGTTTTATAGGTTGTCCTGTAATCCCAAAGAGCATCATTGAGCTTTAAAACCCAATCTTTCCCTGTAACATTTACCATCTTCTGCAAGATGCTTTTAATTTCTCAATTTAATATCTCCACTTGTCCACTGTTTTGCGAATGGTAAGGCATTGCTACTTTATGTTTGACTCTATATTTCTTCAAAAGTGTTTCAAATGATTGATTACAGAAATGGGTTCCTCCATCATTGATGAGAACTCTTGGCATTCCATATCTAGTGAGTATAAATTTCTTCAGGAATTTTATCACCACTCTCGCATCATTGGTTGGTGCAGCAACTGCTTCTACCTATTTGGAAACATAGTCGACTGCTAACAGAATGTACTGGTTTGTGTGAGACGTCGGGAAGGGTCCCATGAAGTCTGTGCCCCATACATCAAATATTTTGACTTCCAAAATCCCATGTAGCAGCATTTCGTCTCTTCTGGACATGTTTCCCATCTTCTGGCACCTATCACAAGAAATTACGAAAGTATTTGCATCTTTGAAGATTGTAGACCAGAAAAATCTTGCTTGTAGTACTTCAGCAGCTATCTTAGCCGTTCCAAAGTGTCCTCCATAAGGCAAAGAATGACAGTGAAATAATACTGCTTGCACTTCCTTTTTCGGTATACACCTCATTATTCCATCTTCGCATTTCTTGTATAATAAGGGTTCTACCCAAAAATAATTTCTTACCTCTGTAAAGAATTTCTTCTTCTAGTTGTAGCTCAGATCGAGCGGGATAATCCTGCACACAAAGTAATTAACAAAATCAGCAAACCATGGTACCTTGTTATTATGCATAGCGAAAATTTATTCTCCAGGAATGAGTCATTGATTAGAAAATTCATATCGTCTCCAATGTCATCTTCTTGCTTAACTCTAAACAGATGATCAGCTACCACATTCTCTGCTCCTTTCTTGTCCTTGATCTCATAGTCAAATTGTTATAGGAGTAGTACCCATCGGATCAATCTCGGCTTTGCTTCCTTCTTTGCTATTAGGTATCTAATAGGTGCACAAATGGTCACTTTTGACCCAAATAAATTATCTCTAAATTTGTCCAATGCCAATACTACTACTAGAAACTCCTTTTTTGTAGTGGTATAATTCACCTGTGCTCCATCAAGAGTTCTACTGGCATAGTAAACAGCATATGGATTCTTATCTTTTCTTTATCCGAGTACAGCTCCTACTGCATATTCGCTTGCATCACACATAATCTCAAAAGGAAGACTCCAATTTGGTGGTTGAATAATCAAGGCTAATATCAAAGATTCTTTCAACCTACGAAAAGATTCTAAACAATCCCTGTCAAAAACAAATAGAATAGGTTTAGTTAAACAATCCCTATCAAAGGGTTTAGAAATTTTGGAAAAATCTTTTATAAATCGTCAGTAAAATCCCGCGTGCCTCCAAAAAAACTTTGAATCTCCTTTATTGAGGATGGTGGCGGCATTTTCTCGATGATTTCTACTTTTGCTTTATCAACCTCGATTCCTTTCTCAAAGACAATGTGTCCAAGAACTACTCCTTGTACCATAAAGTGACATTTTTCCCAATTTAGGACTAGATTTACCTCTTCACAATGTTTTAAAACTTCTAACAAATTAGTCAAGCAATTATCAAAAGAAGTTCCATATATAGAAAAATCGTACATAAATACCTCCATGATTTCTTCGAAAAAATCAGAAAAGATAGCGATCATGCATCTTTGAAATGTAGCAGGTGCATTACAGAGTCCAAAGGGCATTCATCGAAAAGCAAATGTGCCATAAGGACAAGTAAATGTGGTCTTTTCCTGGTCTAATAGATGAATGTAAATTTGATAGAAACTAGAAAAACCATCAAGATAGCAAATATATAAGTGGCACTATTCAATTTCCTATAGTCAATGTATGGCAATGGGAAATGGTCTTTACAAGTGGCACTATTCAATTTCATATAGTCAATGCACATACGCCATCCCGTAACTGTCCTAGTTGCTAGAGTTTCATCATTCTCATTTTTAACGGCAGTAATACCTCCCTTCTTCGGTACTACATGGATTGGACTAACCCATGGACTATTTGAGATAGGATATATTATGCCTACATCTAGCAACTTGGTTATTTATTTCTTGACTGCTTCTTTCATATTAGGGTTCAATTGAAGGTTTAAATCCTTACTCCATTAGTATCCTATGTGTGCATATGGAAGGGTTTATGCCTTTCAAGTCATGTATATTGTATACTAATATCTTTTTGTGTTTTCTAAGCAAATTCAACAAAATTTATTCCTGATTATCATCTAATTCAGAATTTATAATTATAAGATGTGTAGAGTTTTGGGCAAGAAATGCGTACCTTAATCCAAGAGGTAAAGGTTTTAGTTCTACCTGTGGTGCTTCCTCCTTTTCATTAGATTGGTTTGGATCAAGTTGCCTTTCGTCTTTGCTTTGGAAACCTTTCGTTGTAAAGCTTTGTCTTTCTTCTTCCGCTTCTTGTATATCCTTGACGTCTTTTAGATAGGAATCCAATGGGTCAATGCATGTTTCTTTAACAAATAATTATGTCACCACTTCGTCTATCACATCAACTCTCATACATTCAAAAATTCTGGCTGGCTATTTCATCATTTCAAATAGATTAAAAAAAATTTCTTCATCGCCGACTTTCAATGTAAGCTTTCCTTCTTTCACGTCAATCAAAGCTCTCGCTGTAGCTAAGAAGGGTCAACCAAGAATGATCGGAATGTGTATATCTTCGTCCATCTCTTACACAACAAAGTCTACTAGAATATAAAACTTTCCAACCTTAATCGTACATTTTCGACTACTCCGACCGCATATTTGACTGATCAATCGGCAAGTTGCAAAATCACACTATTAGGCTTCAGTTCTCCTATATTTAACTTTTCAAAAATAGATAAGGGCATAAGACTCACACTTGCCTCTAGATCATATAGAGCCTTGTTAATCTTCATCGCTCCTACTTCACATGGTATGAAAAAACTATCGAGATCTTTTAACTTGGGTGGTAGTTTGTTCAAAATTACAACACTACAATCTTCAGTGAGTGCTACTATTTCGCATTCTCCCAATTTCCTCTTCTTCGTCAATATCTCTTTTAAGAACTTGGCATATGATGGCATTTGAGTGACGACATCCGTGAAGGGGATATTGACATACAGCTGCTTAAGCATCTCTAAAAATTTGCCAAATTGCTTATCAAGGTTCACTTGCCTTAATCTTTGGGGAAATGGGATTGGAGGTTCAAAAGCTTTCATCCTCCTTTGTGTGTCTTCTCCTCTCAGTCTCTTTAATTCTTCTTCTTTCTTTTTCTCTTCCTCCATAGGTTCATATTCTACTTCCAAGTTCATTGGTTCTTTCTCGGCTAGCCGTTCCTCTTATTATCTCAATTTTGGTTCCTCTAAAGCTTTCCCGCTCCTCAGAGCTATTGCATTACATTGCTCTTTTGGATTTGGAATTGGTTGACTCGAAAGCTTCCCATAAGCTTTAGAATTTGAAGAGTTAGCTTGTTGCGCCATTTGATGCTCCATCATCTTTTGATGAGTTGTGAGTTGATCGACTTTCTCATTTCATTGCTTGATAAGTTCGTCTTGTGCATCAACTCATTGCTTTTGATTCTATAAAAAGCTTTCAAACATGGCCTCAAGATTGGATGTTGGATTCGGGTAAGGCTATGGTTGTGGATTTTGAAAGGATTGAGTATTTGACTTTTGGAATCCAAGTGGTGGCGGTCTCGGATTGTTGTTCAAGGTAGGTCTAGGAGTTGGGTTTTGTTAGTTTGACCATAAAAAATTTGGATGATTTCTCCACTCGGGTGTGTAGGTGTTTGAGAATGGGTTACCTCGAGGTCTAGGCTGGTAATTATTCTGAATATAACTAGCTTGTTCCACCGTATACTCAGTCATTCCATATTGACACTCCATTCTCATATGACCAATATTTATGCAAACTTCACATCCCATTGGCGGAATTGCTACTGCATTCACATTCAAGTTGTCCAATTTCTTGGCAAGTGCATTAAACTTGGCGATCAAAAGCATCAATCTATCTACGTACAGTAGTCCTACTACCTTCTTCATTGTACATCTATCCTCATTCCACCAGTAGTTAGTTGCTACCATTTCTTCCAATAACCCATAAGCTTTAAAGATTCTTTTCTTTAAAAATGATCTGGTTGTTGCAGCATCTTGTGCACTTTGGGTAGTTCGTGTTGCTTCATCGTAGAATTGTTGCTACCATTGCGGATACTGGCGTTGAAGGTCTTTGAATCTTTCCCATGCTTCATACAGTGTCTCGTCTTCCTTCATTCGAAAATTAGAAATTTCCTTCCTCAGCCTTGTAATCTTACTAGGCGAAAAATATTTTTGAAGAAAAGCATGACTTAATTCATCCCAGTTGGTGAATGATCCAGCAGGCATAGAGTGTAACCAAAGTTTTGCTCTATCCCATAATGAAAAAGGAAATAGCCTCAATCGAATTGCTTCATCTGATGCATCATTTATCTTCAACGTGTCACAAATCTCCAAAAATTAGCAATGTGAACGTTGGGATCTTCATATGGTTGTCCTGCAAACTGCGACTGTTGCACCATAGAGATTAGAGACAGTTTGATCTCAAAATTGTTGGTTGCTACTGGCAGTCTTACGACAACTGGTTGTGCACCTTCAGGATTAGGAACATTCAAATCCCACAAAGTTCTTTCTTCATCCATCTCATTCAATTGTTGTTCTTGATTTTCGATCTCAACTATAACTTGGTTCGGTTCAGAAATCTCCGGCTGGTCTACTAAGTCGACTCATCCCAAAATTGTATCTGGACTTCTGTGTCTTCTCGATATAAGGCTATGTCTTCCTCTTTGGTACCTCGAATTTTCCTTTCCTAAAGCGCGAACTGTTCCTTCAATTTCTAAATCAAAGAGGTATCAATTCTGCACTTCTTGATCTTAGCATAAAATATTAGTCTGCCACGCGTTTAGGTAAAGAAAGAAAAGATTTTTTGTTTCTTTTTTTGAAAATTAAATTTTAGTTAAGTAAAAGAAATAATACTTAAATTAAAAAAGGAAAAATAAAAATAAAAAATAAATTAAGTATATTAAAGTAATTAAAGAAAAGAAAAGAAAAAAGAAAATTAAATAAACAAAATTTAAAATATATTTTCAAAAATTAAATTAATAAATTAGGTAAAAGAAATAAAAGCAAAATAGAAAAATAGAAAAATAAAAGAAAACTAAAATAAAATAAAATAATTTAAAACAATCATATTTAAATTAAATAACTAAAATAAATAAATAAGAAGAAAATTTAAATAAGTCAATTAATTAAAAGAAAAGAGAAAAGAGAAAAGAGAAAAAAATAAAAATAAAATTCAACATAAAATTTAAAAAGAAAAGAAAAAGAAAAAAATAAATGGAAACTAAAAAAAATAAAAGAAAAAAATTTTTTTTTTTGTTTTGAAAACGAACAACGTTAAGACGTGTTTAACGTAAATGAGAATTTGAAATTTTTTTTAAAATTTTTAAAATATTTTTTTTTGAAAACGAATTAAAAAAAATAATTCCTAATTAATTGTCTCACAATTAAACTAATATTTATTTTAGCATCAATTCCCAGCAACAGTGCAAAAAACTTGATGTGTGTCGCCGCGCTTCTATGTTTCAGAGCGCGAGCTCACGTTCCGTAAATATACGGGTCGTACAAGTAATAAAAAAGATAATCGTCTCATAGAGATTGGGGAATAGGCTATTAATTTATTATATTTGACAATTATTAGGAAGACCGAAATTAGATGGAGTTTGATTAAACTAAAATTTAACTAAATTAAATAAATTAAAATTAAAATAAGCAAGTGAAAATAATAAAAAAAATAATTTCAGTAAATAATTATAGAGTTGGTCTAGTTATGAGGATCTCTATTAATTCTTAAGTGCAAACTCTGAATAATTAATTTATGAAGCCCAAAATCTTCTTTTAAGCTCAACTGAACTGCTACAACTATATGCATCTAATTTCCTACCCTAAAATGATTAAAACGTTATGCCAATTCCTGAAGGAGAATTAATATAAAGTATCCAAAATCCTCTTTCGAGCTTAGATAGACTATTAAAATTAATGCATTTCTAATTTTGTAGCCTAACATAATTTTAATTCATTAAGCTAATATTAATTCTTTATCCTCAGAGAACCTAGCCTATTTCTAGCGCCAGAAAGAAATTCTAGGTCTAATATGTGAGATCCGACCTAATTTGTCAACTTTTTAATCTGTTCAAATAGATCTAATATCATGCAAATATGAGATCCTAATATATCCACAGGCATTAAGTTCAACATATTAAATCAGAAATTAAACATACAACATAAATTATATTATTCAAAATTGCATTTTAAATTAATAGATAAATCCCATAACTAGATTCAAATATTTAGCCAAGTATTATTACAAATAAATTAGCAAAAATAAAATTCACAAAGGAAATAAAAGCCATAGATTATAAACTCGGGGTCTTAATTGATTGCTCAAGAGTTCCTCGTCTAAGCTTTTGCTACTGGCTCTTTTCCTCTCCTTTTGTATTCGAAATAATGCTAACTAACCTACTGACTCTCTCTCTTATTTTCTTTGCTGAAGTTGTGATTGGCCACTTAATTTCTTCTCCTTCTTCCTTACGACAACAAGTGCCAAAGAGCCATAAGAGAATTGTCAAGTGTCCAACCCATTTGCTTTTTTTCATTCTCCTTAATATAGACTTTTCTTGCTTGATTATCATTGGTCCACATCAGCCATGCCACTTGCTCAACTTGCATCTGCAAAAGGTTGTCTCCACCGCCCATGTGAAGTAAAGAAATAGTAAAATAACTAAACGAATTTGAATCAAGTTCATTGCTCCTTCAAAACGTTGCAGTTTTGGTTCAAACGACCAGGTAGGAAATCATTTTGAAGCTTCCTTTACTTGGTCCAGGTTCTTCTATGTAGCTGCTTTCTTTCCTTTGGCTGATAGGTGAAAATTTTGATTGGCTCTTGTTCCTCCACGTCTCCCTATGTCAACTTGCACAATTTGACCTATTAAGCTGCTCTCCACTATGTAAAAGGTAATATAAAATACTGAATGAGGCAGCTCACAAGGCTCGATTCAATGTTCAAAACTGTAACATTTCAATCCAAACGATCTGGCGAGAGATTGTTTTGCAGCTCATTTCGTGCTTGGTTCTCATCTGTCCATGTTGATCAACTTTTCACCATTCTTTTTGAATTTTTGAACATTGGACAGGGGCTTTTCAATCTTTTCAGGGGTATGGCTTGGGCTTGAACATTTACAAGGCTTTAATAGCCTTGTTTGTCTTTGTTTGATGCCAAATGGGTTAATATGGTCCATTTTTGCTCAAAATAGCAAATATTAGTGTAGTCTACATGATTATTCAATAAAGAGAGAAAATCATGTAAAATGGATTTTTATTCCTATTTTAATATTCAAAATGAAGCTAAATTTAATTAAAACAAATGATAAAACATATGCATATTTTATTGTTATCAGCCTGATAGTGGCATTTTTGGCACCTTAGCCCTAAAATGGGGCCATCCACCCTCATTTGCCTATAAATACACAATGGGGGTGTGCCATAGAGGGAGGAATTTTAGAGATTAAGGGAAAATTCTTGCATTTTGAAAACTCAACCAAACAAATCTGAAGGTAAAATGTGTTAACTTTAGATTTGTGTTGAGAACTTGTTGTTAATCAATCAAAAACCCCTGTTGTCAATCTAGAATCCCTAAAAACACAAACTTTAATCTTCAGTCTCGGACTATTGGACGAAGGGCCAAGTATTGGGTTTATCATCATCCATTTCTTACTAAATCGTTGAGGAAATCACACAAGGTAATTTTTGAGAACCTTTAGTCACTTTCTCAATCTTTTTCTTTTATTTGTGTGTGTGTTTGAATCACCATTTCTAGGTCTAGTTGTGAGGGAAACCTAGGATCAATCAAACAAAAGCTACTGCACCTCTATGGCGCGAGGCCAATAGTAGTGGCATGCGCCACTGGGTGTGGCTTGCGCCATTTCCTTGTGACTCACACCACAAGTGCCCAAAATCCATATGTTTTTACCTAATAAATATAGAAGCCTTTTTGATATGAGAAAGGCCTCACACCACTATGTGTGGGGTGTACCATAACCATGGGGCGCACGCCAAAGTTCCTTATGGCGAATGGCCATTCGTTTCAAGGGCTCTGAATGTATAAAACACTAGTAAAAGCCTCGATTCAAAGATCCAGTGGCTAAGCTTCAACCTTAAGTGATTCGTGATGCATGTTAAGTCATATATGGATCAAATAAATGATAAAAATAAGATCGAGAGCAGTAATTGGTGGATTTGTTCATTTTTAGGGATGAACATCAAGGACATGAGCTTAAATCATGTCAATTCTTTCAATTTATGTCCTCTAAATTTCTCTTGTAATTTACCAGTGTTAAACTCTCAGAATTTTGGGAGAGATTGATTGTGATTAACCCGATTTAAGGATATATTTAGTGTATATATAGTGGAGTCCGAATAGTCTGCATCAAATAAGAATTTCGAATCCTAATTTACTTCCTATGTAGAGTTATTTTAGGAGCCTATTTATTTAATTAAAATAATTTTATTATTATATATTAACAGTAGTCCCCCATCAGTTATTTCATCATTTATGTTCAAATGTAATATTCGTAGAGCGTTTTTATTTGTAACTTATCGTAGAAATGTTGTAATTGTTAATATAAAGAATTTAAACTTAATGAAGAGAGAGTTCCAATTTGTAGTCTTCTTTATTTACTTAGCTTTTTTATTTGTTCTTTTATTGTCCAAACATATCATTGTTTAAAATGTTGGGTGATCTAAGCAAATAACGTTTTCATAATTTAATGATTTATTCAAACTGGCGATTTTATCTATAATACATGCCTAGAGAGTTTTCGCTTCAATGGATAATGATGACTTATTAATTGTGCCCGTTAAGTTAAATGGTGAAGGTTGTGTACCTCAACTTGTAGATTCAAAATATTAGGCTTAGTTGTTCAGGTTACCTCTAGCAAACTGTCCCATTGGATGGAAAAAACTGGGTCGCTTAGGTTTTTGGTGAACTATCCCATTGGACAGAGATAATTGGGCCACTTAGGCCTCTGGCGAACTGTCCCATTAGATGGAGAAAATTGGGCTACTTAGGCCTCTAGCGAACTGTCCCATTGGACGGAGATAACTAGGCCGCTTAGGCCTCTGGCAAAATGTTTAAATAAATGGACTGTCTATGGGCTGCTTACGCCTTTGGCGAACTGTCCCATTGGACGGAGAACTTATGGGCCGCTTAGGCCTTTGGCAAACTGTCCCATTGGACGGATAACTTATGGGCCGCTTAAGCCTTTGGCGAAATATCTGAACGGAAGGACTGTCTATGTGCCGCTTAGGCCTTTGGTGAACAGTCCTATTAGATGGAGAATTTATGGGCCGCTTAGGCCTTTGGCAAAATGTCGAACGGATGGACTGTCTATGGGCTGCTTAGGCCTTTGGCAAACTGTTCGATTTTGGTCGAAGAAAATCGAATCGCTTAGACCTGTATGTTTTTACTTCCATCTAGTTGTGCTACCTGCGCTTTTAACATAACAAAGAGAATAAAAGTACAAGTGCAAGTGCTTGACTATTAAATAATATAATTATATAATTCAAATAAATAAATAAATATTCTATTAACAATATTATTATCTCATCTTAAGAAAAATTTGACAATAGTAAAATTAAATTATGAGTGAGAAGATAAGTAATAGTTTATGCCCTATGCGAATATAACATGACTTATAAGTGATGAATATGCCAATATAATTCAAATATTAATTAGGGAAAACTTACCTTCTTCTTTCCTTTTTTTTTTTTTTTTTAAATTCCAATTTATTTGACCTAATTTATGCCATGGCTGCTTCTTATTATTCTATTCAAATTAATTGTTAAAAATTTAGTTTTTAATTCATATGCCATGTGAATAAATCGACAAGCAATAGATTACCTACAAAAAAAGGAAAGAAAGGAGCAAAGAAATAAGGATTGATAATGTTAAAGCACGCCTGAATCTGGATTATTTGGTCGAAAACGATGTTGGTGCTCAAGGGAGAAAGAACTAATCTTGCTGGATCGAAGAGAGAGAAAGAGCCGCTGGATCCAACCGTTCAAAACTGTGCGATGGCCTAAAGATTGACGTGAGCTGCTGTTGCGTCTCTAGAGAGTGACACGAAAGGAGGCTGAGGTGTGGTGGCCTGAGGAACTGCTGGCGCTGCAGCTGTGGTCTGATGTGGGTCGCGTGGATAAGCAGGTGATGGCTAGAGGCGGCGCGACACGGTTACAGCTCGCTGGATCGTCGGTCAGATGTGGCTGAGCTGAGGTAGCGTGAGGAGAATGCCACTGCCAGCCAACATCAAGCGCGTGATAGGGAAGGATGAGGGAGGAGCTGTGGCTTTTCTCTTTTCGAGTTTGATTGGTCTGGTTAAATCTCTTATTCAATTCGATTATGTTTGGGAATGGCTTGATTTTTCTTCTTTTATTTCGCAGGTGGAAGGTGTGTTCCACGCTCACTACACCAATTCTTAAACTCTCAGAATTTTAGGAGAGATTGATTGTGATTAACTCGATTTTAGAGTATATTTAGCGTATATATAGTGGAATCCGAATTGTCCATATCAAATAAGAATTCTGAATCCTAATTTACTTCCTATTTAGAGTTATTTTAGGAGTCTATTTATTTAATTAAAATAATTTTATTATTATATGTTAATAAGCAGCATTTTATCATTCCTGCCTTTTAATTTCTCATTATTTGGTTTGATGTTTATTACTATCACTCTAACCCATGATTTATTATCCTTGTAGTATGTGCATTTCATCATGTTCATACCTATTGAATGATTGTCTAAATCTGGATATTATTATTGATTGATGTTAGGTCATATATGGGTTTGTTTTTATTTCTATTGCAAAATGTAAAGGATCCTTAAAAGGATGCCTAATAAATTACTTGATGTAATAAACAAAGGGAATGGGAAATTTGGATGGTTTAGAGGGTAGAATGTATTATTAGGAGATGATTTGTAGTCTTTTCTGCTTCCCCCCACCCCCCTCATTTCTTTGAATATATGATATTTACAAAAATTGTTTGAATGACATGTTTTACAAAATTGCATTAAAATGATTTACATCTCAATTTTAGTTAATCGCACTGTGTATTAATTGTGAATCAATAGACAACTAGGAGGCCAGCTTAACTGGCTGAAATGGGTGCCTAACACTTTCCCATTTTGTACCCAATTCCAACCCCATCTTTGGTTAACAAAACTGGATTAGTCCATTCTAAAGAATCGACTAATTTGAGATTTTTTCCTAAATAAGAGTGGCGACTCCAATTTTTAATAAAATTCTTACCAAAGTAAGAAAATCATTTTTTCAAAGATTAACAAATGAGTTTAATAAAGAAAATCGATTTTATTAAATAAAATTTACTAAATTCGTTCGAATTCGTTTCTTCCTTTCAAAAGGGGAAATGGAAAACTCCAACATCCTCAGCCTAGTGACTCGCTGGGGATCGAACCCAGAATCTTTGGTTTTCAGTTTTGGGTTCGAATGACTGGACTCCAAAAGTTGTCCAATTTTTCACAATTTTTAATAATTTTATTTAACTTTAATTTGAGTTGAATTTTTTTGTACTTATAAATGTTATTCATGCATTATCTCTTCTTTATCCCCTTTCTACCCTAAACTCTAAGGTGATAGTAGGGATTGTGGTTCTTATACTCTACTCGACTATTTGGATCCACCGCTAATATACACGACCCATAAGTCAAGTACCATTTAGTATATCAAAAGAATTAGCATAATTCGTTATCAACTTTTGTTTAGACCCAAAGCAAAAGGGAGGAAACAACCAATTCTCACTTATGAAACCCAAGACATAATAAACTCAAACTAAACTCATATATTTGACCTTAGCTCCTTCCTCTAGGTTTTCCCGAATAATACTTGTTTGTAGCATTCATGTAACAAATGCTAGAGGCGTCGGTTTAAAACCCATGATGGTTTATGGGCCCAACCTATATGTCTTAGGGTGAGAAAAGACTTTACCATGAATCGTGTATGGGAGCTATAAGGGTGGAGATCATGCATTTCATAACTCACTTCCCCTTTGCTTGTGTATAATTATTATGATTGTGTTGTGTATCATCCATGCATCATTTAACTTATTTTCTTTAGCCATTTAGGTATATTCTATCATGGCTCAATCTCAACGTTCAAAGCGTCAAAGGGCGCAAGACTTAGGAGAAGTGTTGGAAACAAAATGGGCTAAAAGAGCCCTTTCCAATAGTGACAATAAGGTCCAGGCCCAAATGCTTAAGAGGGAAGCTCCTCTAATTAGAATTAAAATGTAGGAAGACCAATCAGAAGAGGCTCATTAACTCTTGCCTGAAATAAAGCAAGCCCAACTTGAAGTTATGACTCTTTTCTATGGTGTAGAGGCACGGTTTACTCTCATGCAAAATATTGCCAACCGCCTTATGGAAATTGGAACTTCACTTTAAAGGATGCGAAGCCGTATCAAAACTCTTAGGCTTTGAGGTTTCAAGTATTATAAATATTATTCAAGGCGTCAAAAAAGAACAGTGAATGTAAACAATTCACTTTTGGAGAAGTAATGAAAAGATTCTATTTTTGAGTCGAATCTTATTAATACTAAAAAGTAAAATCTCAAATGTATATAAATAAAAGACCTTGCCAAAGTAATATTACGCTTGAGGCAAAAAGTAAGGGATTCAAAAATAAGAAAAAAGAAACAAGCAATAAGGGCATTATAAGTATTTGGCTTCGAGATAGGGCACAGTTTTTTTTCCCAACAGTTCTCAAGAGCCTTTCTTTGACTTTGGATTTGAGCCATCATGATAAAGCCATGATGGAACATAACATTAGTCACATTTCACAATGTTATGATTGTATGATCGCATTGTTGCATGGATCACATTGTTGCAATGCATTCCACAAGCATGCATCCATGCATACATGCACCATCGTGTTTTCTAACATTAATTTTATGCAATCAAGATAGCACTACATAAAGAGAAAGCACCGAAAGTTGTGAGTTGGTTGAGGACAGATAGCCGATTGATTAGAGTTGAAGAACCTTCAACCCTTGTGATTTACCAAGTGTAGTTTCTTCTAGTCCGTCGGGCTCCCGCTTTGAGATTGAAAACTCTCCAGTCTAAGTATATTTTTCAGCTTCTATTTCTACTTCGTCTAACAGTACGAAAGACACAAGTGTACCTTTGTCAAAAATTAAGAAAATGATTGAGAAAATAGTGGCGGCTAGCCTTGAGAAGCTCATGAAGCCTGATAAAGGAAAAGAGAAAGTGGTGATCAAAGATGATGAAGAGGCCAAAGATGAGTCTAAGAAGAAGGAACATGTTGATGGTACTTGGCAAGACGATGAGTTCTTCAAGGAGATGTCTGCCAAGAAGGTTGAGTCTGAGCCAATTGCTCAAAAAATTTGAAAAGCTAGACAAGAAACTCAAGAAGAAACATGCATGTTTTCGTGAAGTCTAAAGGAATCAACCAATACATGGATATAGATGATGAGGAGGAGGAGGAGGAGGACGAGGAACTAGATCTGAGGTAAGCTACTCCTACGACTTAAAAGATGCCAAAAGTGGCAAAGTATGGTGGTAATGGTGACCCAAAGCTGCACCTCATGCAGTACAAGTCTATCATGGAACTTGCGAGTCTAATGTCGAGAGAAATTTTAAAGATGTTCCTCATGTCCTTAATGGGATCTGCCCAAAATTAGTATTATAATCTCGAGAAGAGGATAAGAAGAGATTGGAACAAGCATACTATAGTTTTCCTCAAGGAATATGCTTACAATCTCCAATTGAGCATCAATTTGCAAGATTTAGAAGCAACTACGCAGAAAAATGACGAGACGTTCACTATTTATATGGCTAGATGGAGAGCCAAGGTCATGCAAATGAGGAACCATCTAGATACCAAAGACTAGATCAAGATATTCATCAAGGGGACTTTCTTAGTTTTTTGTGAAAAGCTTTATTACATTATGTTAAGTGAATTTTCTCAAGTTTATAAGATGGGGACTGCCATCGAGGATAAGATACGAGAAGATAAGAAGTATGAGAATCGTGCTGGAAGCTTCAACAAGTTTGGGTTCTAAGGATCGAGCCAGTCAACAAAGACTTCAAGCACCACCAAGAACACAACCGTAACCACTTTGGATTTGAGAGCTACTAATGTGTCGCCAAAGAGATTCTCCAACTTTAGCACTCCTCTCCGCAAAGTATTTAAGAAAGTAAAAGTAGTGGGTTTGTTGAGACTGTGTGCACTAAGACCTCCTCCAGTAATTCTACCAAAGAACTTCGATAAAAATTCTTATTATCACTTCCATAAGGGTAAGGACCATACATGTAACGCCCCAAAATTTCAGATCTTAAAATGATATTATTTAGGCGAGTCATGAATGGTATCACCCGAGGGAGAAAAAAATATTTTACTTGGACTCGATTATGATATTGAGCATAATTAATATTTGTGGAGTTAATTAGGT
>CANUEP010205379.1:0-10790 GCA_947857235.1 Jatropha podagrica | reverse complement strand
AGTTAATCAAGCTTTGTGGATAAGGAAATTGTTAGCTGACTTGTCTATGGAAGAAAAAGGAAGTACAGAGGTTTATGTCGACAACCAGGCTACAATCTCAATTGCAAATAATCCAGTATTTCATGGAAAAACTAAGCACTTCAAGATTAAATTGTATTTCCTTAGGGAAGTTCAAAAGAATGGTGAAGTAAGTTTGGTGCACTGCAATTCAGAATGCTGATATTGTGACCAAATCTCTCTCCAAGGCTAGATTTGAATATTTAAGAGAAAGACTTGGAGTTTGCTGCTCCTAAGCCAAGGAGGAGATTTTGTTGAATGTTGACTTAGTAGCTATGGTGAAGGCCATTAGATGATTAGATAATTATTTATTATTCTATTGCTATTTTTAAGGAATAATTTAATATGCTTATCATATCAGATATGCATAACAAGTTTGCTTATTTTTCTGAAGTTTTCTGTTTTTTTAGAGTCTATAAATATTTCTGTAATAGTGGTTCAAATATAGATGAAAGCCTTCACATGCTTATAAATTTTCTTGTTAAACATCTTTTTTTTGAATTATTTTTAGTTTCTGAGACTTATCTTACATTATGTCTTTTTGTTGAATTTTCTAAATTATTAAAAGTGACATGGATTGAATGTAGACTTAAAAATATTGTGCATGACCCTCAAAATCTGACGAGCTCATGGAATGATTCACTCCATTTTTGCAACTGGGAAGGCATCACATGCGGCGGTCGACACAAAAGAGTGACCATTCTTGATCTTCAATCAAAAGGGTTAGTGGGTTCTTTATCTCCTTACATAGGAAATATGAGTTTCCTTGGGGAGATTAGTCTCCAAAACAACACATTACGAGGTGAAATCCTACTTGAATTAGGCTATTTGTTTAGGCTGTGAATTTTAAATCTTGACAACAACTCCTTTGAAGGGAAAATTCCTCCTAACTTGTTAAATTGTTCTAATCTTTTGCAGCTTTAGTTATCAGTTAACAAACTGACATGAAATATTCCATTTCAGCTTTCCAATTTGTCTAAGCTTATTAATCTTTTTATTGGTAGAAATTATTTGAATGGACCGATTCCAGCTTCCATTAGCAACCTTACCTCATTAAAATCCTTGGCTGCATCACAAAATTTCTTAAGTGGAACTATTCCTGATACTCATGGCCAACTCAAGCACTTGTCCAAGTTTCAACTTGATAAGAATAAATAATCAGGTATAATTCCTCTAGTCGTTTATAATATTTCAATATTTCTCATTGCCTGATAATAAATTTCATGGAAGTGTTCCATCAAATATTGGCATTCTCCTTCCTCAATTTCAGTTAATACGAATGTGGGGAAACAATTTTAGTGGTTCTATTCATGTTTCCTTATCTAATGCTACAAAATTTTGGGTACATCTATTGTGATTTTAAGGAAAAAAACTCTCAAGAAAAAGAGGTTTTTATAGAGAAAATGATACATATTTTATTAGCTTTTTGCAATACATATGTAGGAAATAAAAAATAGATTAAAAAGTTGGTCATCACTAAGCTCACTTATCACCAACCTTACCTACTTTTCATCTATAACATATCTAACTCCATAAATTAAGGATTTCCGTATCTTTTACTTTATCCTTGAATACTACTACAAATATAATAAAAATAAAAAAGACAATTCATTATTTTATCTCACTTTGACGAGTAATTCATTTAAAGTACCCTGAACTTTACGGGTTGTACTATCTGCACCCTAAAATGACCTGAACTCCCTAGACACCCCAATTACAAAGTTTCGTTATAATTGTATCCCAACTTAAAATTTAATCCTAAAAAAACAATAAACAAATGAGAATTGGGACCCACTTATGACACAAGGTTAGTTTGTAACCCAACTTGGGTTACAAACCAAAAACACACCATTTAAAAAAGAAGAGAGCCCCATCCCCATTTCCTATTTCTCAGTAACATGGTTGTCTAAAGAGCTTCAGTTCCAAAAGCCGCATCCTTCATATTTCCTAGCACCACATTCTCCTGACCAACGAGTGTGGCTGACAAACTTTGAGGGTTAGACAACTAGGATTTATATGGTTGCTCAATAGCTTGTTCAACTAGTACTTGTTTACTTGTTGGCACTTGCCATGGAACTAAGCTTTGTTGCAGTTTTAATTTGCTTATATATTGGGAAATAGAACCATTCTATAGTCTGCTGGGATCTATAATAGAGTTTTGCCTCTCAAATTTTGGCATATTAATAATGTTCATTGCGTGGGTTGAACCTCCCATTTGAATTCCACCTGTGGTCTGATGTGAAATTTGCCGTATTTGTAAAGCATGAAGTTGTTTATCCATTAGAGATCCTGAAGGATAGAAATTTGCTCCGGAATATGGGTGATAAGTAGCATTATTATTTTCATGCATTAGAAAGGAACTCTATGGAAAGTGCAAATGTTGTTGTTGCTTGCTAAGTCCTGGCATTGGAATTGAGGGACACTCCTTATCTTGATTGACTATGCTAGCACTGGAGGAAGAGCTAGTCTGCATTCCATGAGAATCTGGCTACATTCCATGTGCAAAAGCTTGAGATTGCATCTGCAACGCAATGTATGACAAGTTAATTTTCAGTTTGATATTAGCAAAATTTCCTAAATTCATAAAATTATATGAAGCCCTATTTCCTCTTTTTTTTTAAACGGTGCGTTTTGGTTTGTAACCCAATTGGGTTACAAACTAACCTTGTGCCAGGAGTGGGTCCCAACTCTCATTTATTTATTATTTTTTAAGGTTAAATTTTAAATTAGGGTATAATTATAATGAAACTTTATAATTGGGGTGTCCAGGGGGTTAAGACCATTTTAGGGTGCAACTGATACAACCCGCAAAGTTTAGAGTATTTTAAATGAATTACTCAACTTTGACTATCTAGAAAAATGTCAATTTCTAACACTCTTTCTTGATATTTTTCTTGAAGACTCCAAGCATTGATCTCAGCTTTTCAAACTTGGCTTTAGGCAAAGATTTTGTTATAATATTAACAATCTAATTTTTTCTGAACAACAACAAATTAGTTCAATTTTTTTTAGAGAGTTGGGGTAGATAATTTGAGGTGTTAGTTATATTTGAATGTAATTGAAAAAGATGAAATAGTATGAGGACTAAATGGAACTAGAGATTATATTGAGGACTAAAGAAAACTTTACAAGGACTATATTGATTTTTTGTTGTTTCAATTCTTTAACACTACAAGCCTTTTATAGGCACTTCATTGACTCATACAAGTCGGTTTACAATATTTTTTTTTTAATTTTTTATTTTTATTTCTAGATTTTTCTTTATCTAGTATTATCTAGATAATTCTACAATTCTATCCTTCGGTCTAGATATTTGAATACTTCCTAAATTTTTCTAGATTTATTACTAATCTAGATTATTTCTTGCACTTAGATTTTTCTAGGTTGATTTTTAACACTCCTCCTCAAGCTAGAAAAATCTTTAACTCTGAGTAGCTCTCGAAAGTAAATGAGCTTCTCAATTGAGACCGCCTTGGTAAGATATCTGTGACTTGCTCGTCGGTATTGCAGAATTGCATTGAGATTTCTCCTTTGTCAACAAGGTCTCAAATGAAGTGATGTCGTAATTCAATGTGCCTCGTTCAATTGTGAAAGATAGGATTCTTTGTCATTGCAATAGTTGACATGTTATCACAATAGATCGTTGTTGGGGCCTTAATGTCTTCTTGTAAATCTCATAGAATTCTTCTTAACCAAATTACTTCACATGCAACACTTATAGTAGCAACGTATTCGGCTTCAGCTGAAGATAATGCCACCGTCTTTTGATTTCTTGATGACCATGAGATAACTTTTGTTCCAAGAAAGAATACATATCCACTCGTACTTTTTCTGTCGTCAATGTTTTCAACCCAATTGCTATCGGTATAGCCAATAAGATTTGAATTTTCTTCAAACTGATAAAGAATTTCAAAACTCTTTATTCATTTCACATAGCGAAGTATTCTTTTTGCAGCAATAAAATGCGCCTTGCTTGGTTGAGTTATGTATCTTGAGACAACGCTGACTACATGTACTATATTAGGTCTTGTATTGGTCAAATATATTAGTGACCCCACTAGACTTCGAAAGGTTGTCTCACTTACTCTTTCTTTATTATCATTCTTTGTTACCTTGTTATTTTGTGCCATCGGAGTTGCTAGTGGCTTGCAATCTTCCATGTTATATTTCTTAAGTAGACCTTCTGCATATTTTTCTTGACACATAAATATCTTACCTTGCTCTTGCTTTACTTGAATTCCGAGGAAGTACTTCATAAGGCCAAGATTTGTCATCTCATATTCTTCCATCATAGACTTTTTGAACTCCTCAATCATCTTATTACTTGTGCTTGTGTATATCAAATCATCCACATAAAGACATAAAATTAAAATATCCTTTTGATCTTGTACCTTGATGTATAATGATGGTTCATTAGGATTTTTGATGAAGTTGTTATTAACCAAGTACTTATTGATATTGTGATTCCATGGTCGAGGTGCTTGCTTGAGACCATACAATGCCTTCTCAAGCTTGTAGACCTTATCTTCTTATCCTTGAACAATATAGCCTTGAGGTTGTTTCACATAGACTTCTTCTTCAAGTTCTCTATTAAGGAATGCAGACTTGACATCGAGTTAATAGACTTGAAGCTTGAGTTGAGCGGCTAAAGCAAGTATGGCTCTGATTGTCTCCATGCATACCACAGGTGAGAACGTCTCTATATAATCTATTCCTGATTGTTGAGAATATCCTTTTGCCACTAGTCTTGCCTTGTATTTATTAATTGAACCATCTTCATTATATTTGATCCCATAAACCCATTTGAGTCCAAGAACTTCTTTGTCATTTGGCTTGTGTACTAGCTCCCATGTTTGATTCTTCTATCATCTTGATTTCCTCTTCCATTGCATCAACCCATTCTTTTTTTGTATTACTTTATCAAAGCTTATTGGCTCTATAGTGGTGAAATTGCACTAGTAAGTTTCTTGTACCTGTTTAGCAATATTTGCATACTTCAGATTTGACTTTCGCATCCTTGTGGACCTTCTTAACTGTTGCTCTACTTCATGTTCATCTTGTTCCCTATCTTGTCTTGAACTTGTTAATGGTGGTTCAGAAGGTGAAGCTTCTTCTACGTTTGTTGGAGATGATTCATCTCTTGGTGATTATTATGATGAAGTACCTCATTCTTCTTCTTGGTGCTCCTCTAATCTTGAAATCCTTGGAACCGTGATTTTCTTCTAAACTTTATTTTTTTCCCAATTCCAAATTCCATCTTCATCAAATTCAACGTCTCGACTCGTGATTAATTTCTTTGTTCTTAGGTTGTAAACTCGATAACCCTTTGATTGTGTACTGTAGCCAAGAAAGATTCCTTTTTCTGTCTTTTCTTTGAGCTTGTGCCTCTTTTCTTTTGGTATATGAACATAGCAAATGCATCCAAAAAACTTAAGTGTTGAGCTGATGGCTTCCTTCCACTCCATGCTTCTATAGGAGTCTTGTTTTGTATCACCCTTGTCGGACATCGATTAAGTAGATAGACTGTTGTGTAGACTGCTTCTGCCCAAAATGTCTTTGGCATACATTTTTCTTCAAGCATTGATCGTGCCATCTCCATAATTGTTTTATTTTTTCTTTCAGATACGCCATTCTGTTTAGGAGCATATCCAACGATAAGTTGTTGATCGATGCCTTCGTCTTCATAGAACTTCTCGAACTCTTTTGACATATACTCTTTGCCTCGATCACTTCTTATTACTTTAATGTTCTTTCCACTTTGATTTTCGACGAAATTCTTGAATCTCTTGAAGATATTGAAAACTTTAGACCTTTCTCGCATGAAGTAGACCCAAGTCATTCTTGTATAGTCATCAATGAAAAGGATGAAATATCTGTGTTGACCAATAGATGGTGTCTTCATTGGTTCACAAATATCAATATGAATAAGCTCCAAGACTTCTTTTGCTCTCCATGAACCTCCTATTGGAAATGGTTTCCTGTGTTACTTGCCCAAAAACATCCCTCGCATACTTGATTAATAACTTAAATTGCTGGCAGGTCTTTCACCATCTTTAATTGATGAAGGATCTTCAGTCCTTGAAAGTTGAAGTGACCAAATCTTCAATGCCATAGCCATGATTGATCTTTTTGTGCCACCATAATTGTCTCAATTTTTTGCTAATGAATGGGAAAGCTTCTTTGATTTTGCATTTTTACTTTCCCAATCACCGAATTTTTATTTTTATTATCATACATGGTGCACATTTATCTCTTTTGAAATTGAGTTCATAGCCTCTCTCCATCATTTGTCCTATACTAAGTAGATTTGTCTTTAAATTTGGTACATAAAGAACTTCTCTTATAAATTGCGTACCTTTTCTTGTGTTAATTGCAAGAGTGCCAATGCCTTTGATGTCGACAAGATATCCATTGCCTAGTCGCACTTTTGATTTAAAGGTCTTGTCTAGCTTGTGAAAGGGTTCCTCATTAGGAGTCATATGATTGCTACACCCACTATCTAAATACCAGGCTTCACTTTTCTTTTCTTCCTTTTGTTCTTTGGCTGAACGACATGCATAGAAAACATGATCTTCTTGGTATTTTTCTTCAGATAAGTTGGCTTGATATCTTTGCTAGAGTTGGTAGTCTTTCTCCATGTGGCCATATTTTTTACAGTGTCAACATTGATTGCTTTCTCTAAAGAAGCAATCTTTCTCAAGATGATTGGTTCTTTTACATATTGGGCATGACGGATATTTACCTTTGCGTTGATTTTGATTACTCCTTTTATTTTCTTCATTTCTATAAAACTCTTTAAGTCTCTCACCTCCAAATTTAGATTTCTGAGACCTTATATTTAGTTTAGATTGAAAAGCGCTTTCAACGAAATCTTGATCACACCTTCTCAATCTTTGCTCAAGAGCTTCTAAGGATCCAACCAACTCAGTTACAGATAAAATGGTTAAATCCTTAAATTGCTCAATAATAGTTGCTAGTGGATCAAATTTTTTAGTAACAATGGCCAATATTTTCTTAACCACCTTTTTATTGGAAATATCTTCTCCATATGTTGTAAATTGATTTACTATTTCTTTTACTCTTGAATAATATTCATTGATAGTCTCAAAATCCTTCATTTTTAAATTTTCAAAATCTCTTCGTAGAATTTGGAGCTTAGCAATGCGTACCTTAATGTTGCCTTAAAACTCCTCCTTCAATGTTTTCCATGCTTCTTTAGCAGACTTAGCTCCAACAATTCTTGAAAAAATTAATTTCGTCAATGCCATTTGGATGTAATACAAAGCATCTGCATCTTTCTTCTTAGCTTCTTTTAGTTGTTTTTGCTCTTCTTCATTTAGAGTTGAACTACTTGGCTTAGTTACTCCTTCCACAATTTCCCATAATTCTTGGAAAATAAAATATATTTTCATTCAATGACCCAATAATCATAATTTTCTCCGAAAAAGATTTGTAGCAATTTATTAGTTGAGGAAGAGGCCATAGTGAAATATTATAATGTGAAAGTTATTTGGGTAAGGTAATATTTAGATAGTAGGAAGTTTGATTATACCCAGTATTTAATCGAACTATGTTTTGATAAAAAGTTGAATTTTTTTTTTAAGAAGATGGGGTAGATAATTTTAGGTGTTGTTTATATTAGGATGTAATTGAAGAAGATGAAATAGTATGAGGACTAAATGGAACTAGAGATTATATTGAGGATGAAAGAAAACTTTATAAGGACTATGTTGATTTTTTGTTGTTTCAATTCATTAACACTATAAGCCTTTTGTAGGCACTTCACCGACTCATACAATTCGGTTTCCAATTTTTTTTTTTTTTATTTCTAGATTTTTCTTTATCTAGTATTATCTAGATAATTCTACAATTTTATGCTTTGGTCTAAATATTTTGAGTAGTTCCTAGATTTTTCTATATTGATTACTAATACTTAGATTTTTCTAAATTATTTCTTGCACCTAGATTTTTCTAGGTTGATTTTTAACAAAACCAAATCAATTTCACTTTCTTTTCTACTTCACTAATTACAGGAAATTTCACATTAATGTGCTCAGTTCTTCCATGCTGGACAAAAATTTTTGTGATTGAAATGACATATTTGTTGTCAACCCAAATAACAGTAGCAATTTTCTAACTTTGTCCTGAATCTGACAATAATTTTCCTAACCAAATAGCTTGGTTTGCTGCTGTTGCCGCAGAGACATTCAACTTTAGCTAAAGATTGAGCTACAATTTTTTGTTTTTTCAAATTCCATGAAAACACAACACTTCCAAAGGAAAAAAAAAAAAAAAAAAACATATCTAGAGGTACTTTCTGAATCATCAACACTACCAGCCCAATCACATTGGGCTTGTACATCAAATTTCACATCTCTACTCACTATAAATTTTTTGGTCTTCAAATCATAAATTATGTATTCGTTCACATTGCCACTATAGCCAATAAAAATTTTAGCTTCAACTTTAAAGTCAAGCTTGTCTCTTTTAGCTTTTGGAACATGAAAATAATAAACACTTCCAAAAACTTTAAGATGGTCAACAATGGGCTTCATTCCACTCCACAACTCATAAAAGATTTTGTCATTTAAAACTTTTGTTGGCAATAAATCTAGCAAATATATTGAGATATTTACAGCCTCGACCTAGAAAATTTTTAGAAGCTCCTTTTCAAATAGCAAGAATCTTAACATCTCCATAACTATTTTATTCTTCCTCTCACTCACTCCATTTTATTGAAGAGTGTATGGAACAATCATTTAATGAATAATTCCCTCCTTTTCACAAAAAACTTTGAACTCTTTTGAAAAATACTTAGATTCATTGCCATTTTTTAGCAATTTAATTTGATAGCTAGATTGCTTCTCAACAAGCGATTTGAAATTTTGGAATGGAGTGAATATCTCATATTTATGCTTTAAGAAATATACCCAGCTAAACCTTGAGTAATCATCAATGAATAATAGAAAATATTTACTACTATTCAAGGATGAGACACTTATAGCACCACAAACATCATAGTGTATAAGCTATAATTTTTCTGAAGCACTCCATACACTTTCTGAAAAAGACATTTTGATTTGCTTTCCATATTGACACACATTACAAACATATTCAGATTCAATAATAAGAGGCAAATCTTAGATGAACTCCTTGATATGCATATAATTCAAGGTTGGGTAGCTAAAGTGACCAAATCTCTTGTACCATAAAATTGAATCATCAACGATCTCACAGCCATTAGAATTATATATGATCCAATACTTATTTTTGAAAGTAAGGCATAATCCTTTTTTAACATTCACCCAACACTAAACAGATTTTGACTAATTTCACGAATAAAGAGAACTTTAGAAATGAATTTTGTACTTGAATTTGTTTGTATAGACACGTCTCCTTTGGATTTCACATCTAAAAATTTTTAATTTTCAATTTTTACTTTGAAAATGTAAGATCTGTCAAGGTTACAAAATAAGTTTGCATCATTTGTCAAGTGGTTAGTGCAACCACTATCTATCATCGACAAATCTCTACTGCAAGTTATGTGAAACAGGTTGCTGTGAAGCAAGTGACTGAAAATAAGTTATCTCCATTTGGTTCTTGAATCTAAGCGACTTGTGCGTGAGATTGTTGAATAGGTTGATTTCCTTCATTTTTGTAGAATTTGGCAATATGCCTAAATTGATTATAGGATCTGCACTACATATCAGGCATGAACCAATAAAAATTTTGATTGTGGCTTCTCTTTTTACCATGAGGACATGGTGGATACTTTCTTTTTTCCAACTTTGGACCCATCTCATTCTATTTTCTCTTTGTCTTTCTTTTCATCATATTGCTTTTTGCTCCCATGATTGCTACCATCATGCTTTCCTTTTAATTTTGCATGAAAAGCTTCTTTATATGAGTCTTCTTGCCTTATTGCCCTTCTTTGCTCAACAGCTTGTAAGGCATTCTCTAGTTTTGATAGACTCATATTTGAGAGGCCTTTTGAATCCTCTAAAGAAGAGATCATTCCTTCAAATCTTTCAGGAATACTAAGGCCTTTTGAACTATCCTCTTTCTGGTAGCTCTTCTCCCAGCAACCTGACTTGATTCACAATCTTCATGAGTTTGTCTATATCCTCTTTAAGAGTTTTAGACTCGCTCATTCTTAGGACTTCAAACTCTTTTAGTAGATTCAGCACTTGAATCAGATTTGTACTCTCACTGCCTTGGAACTTTTTTTGCAACCAATCATAGGCTTGGTTTACTGTTTCACAGTTCATAATCCTTATGAAAACAGAATCTAATACATATGAATGAATAACATTAACTGCTTTGTACTTCTTAGCACTTTCCTCAATATGTTGATGAACTTGAGAGCTAGAGTAGGATTTTCCCTCAATGGAGGAGGATCTCTTCCAATCTCCACTACTTGCTATATATCAAAAGCTCTAAGGTATGCCTTCATTTTTACAGCCCATACTGGATAGTTTTCTCCATTGAAAGCAAGAGGAGTTAGAGTGGACAAATTTTTTGAAGCCATTAATTAAGTCAGATATTGGAAGATTTTTTTTTTAAGAGGTTAAGCCTTACTAGTTTTCTCTTACACACTGTGAACACTCAATTTTTTCAGGCTCAAAAGCCTATTTTTCCGGACTGCAAACAGCCCGGCCGGACCAAAGGCCATTTTGGAAGTTCATCAGAAATATGCCAATATGGTACTTGAAACGTCCGGAAAATTACGAGGA
>CANUEP010205134.1:0-45702 GCA_947857235.1 Jatropha podagrica | reverse complement strand
GAAAACGATTGGATTTGGTAGATTGCACGATGGTCTATATCTCTTTGAGAAGAGAAGCAGTGACCTCCCTTTAGGAACTCCTCGAGCTTTGCTCGGAAATAGTAATACTAGTCAAATAGCTATGATGTGGCATAGGCGGTTAGGACATCCTTCATTTGTTGTTCTCAAAAGATTGTATCCTAACTTGTTTAGTCAATATCCGTTAGATTCCTTTACTTGTGATGCTTGTGAACTTGCTAAACATGCAAGAAACACTTATGTTTCCCATAATAATAGAAGTATTGTTCCTTTTATGACAACTCATTCTGATATATGGGGACTAGCTCCTACTGTTACATTATCTGGATATAAGTGGTTTGTTACCTTTATTGATTGTTGCACTCGTTTAACTTGGGTCTATTTATTGAAAGCAAAGAGTGAAGTATTTTCCTGTTTTAATTCATTTACTGTTCACGAGATCACAATGAGCTTACTTACATAGTTGAATCAATCAACAGTTGCTTTCTAGATGAAACACTCTTTAAAGGAAAAATAAAGAAAAGAGCTGCTATAATGTCTATTCAAAGCATACATTAGGGACAGTGACCATAATATGCCTATCACAAGCAAATAAGATAAAAAAAATACCTTCAGCGTCTCCATTTCTTCTTTAGTCGGACAGAATTTGATGAGATTCTCAACTTGGTCAATGTCTAAAGATGAAGAATCCAAAGCTAGAACTGCATTCTAGAAATAAAATATGAAATAGTTAAAAAAATCAATTTCACAAAAAAAAAAAAAAAAGAGAGATTAAAAATGAAACAAAATTTTAGAAGTCCATGAGGTAATACACCCTTCAAAAAGGCAGATGACAGCAGAAGCCATCATCTCCATAGAAGTGACAACAAAAGCATACAATTAACTAGAGAAATCAAAGTCTCATTTCCTTCGTATCAAATTTCAAAGCATGGATGTGCATTTCTTTTTCTCTTGCATTTTTTCTGTCCCAATGGTACCAACAATTGTTTGGGATTAAGGCTTGGTGGTTGTTTGTAATGATACAAACAATAATAACAATAACTTTAAACAGTGTCTAAATCCAACTGATATAGCATATGTTAACATGTGCAGACTGAGGTTGGGTTTATTGAGTCAGACTGCCAACAAGATAAAAATATTCATCAGCCATCAAATTGAGTTTCTAGAATATAAGTATTGACTTCATAGTGATGGATTTAAGGAGAGAAAATGGTGAGGATAACAAGGGCACTGACAAAACCAGAGTGACAATTGGAAGTACATATTGCCTTCAAAGTTGAGGGTTTTGATATGACTGGGACCTACGTTCAGAAATGAAAATCAGGATTCAAGGATATTTAGACTGACATAATTGGGATCAGATTGCATAATGTTTTAGGGCAAAAGTAGCTTTTCTATGAACTAGAATAACAGAAATAGTTTGCAGGAATTTCTGGAGAGCAAACTTAAACTGAGATTGAGGATGGCAAAAGAGAGGCATAGTCCATTAAAAAAAAGAAACAGAGAGAGAGAGAACTGGATTTATGCTGGTACAATGAATCAAAGGCTGACCAGAATGAGCAAAAGAGGACTGGCCGTTTACAGAAGTGTACACTGGCCAAGAAGCCAAGACATATTTCAACTGATCCAGACATAAAAGAACCTGGGACAGCAATTGCCAGATTCAAGCCTCCCTCATATCTGACCATCACTAATTTGCTTCTCTATTGCTTGCCACAGCTTCTTTAGACAAAAGAGTTCTTTTTTTTTTTTTTTGGGCGTGGTCATTGAGGAAGGATACAGATGCTTGAGCATTTTGAATATTCATCACTTGAACATTATGGAACTTTTAAAAAAGTTAATTTTCAATGGTAATCAAATTTTTTATCCACCAAAATAAAATCTCTAAACTTTATTCAGATCATGTTTCAAATTTCTTGTTCAAAGAGAAACCCAAAAAAAAATATTACAGGAACCTACTAGTTTTTGGGGACAATATTTGAATATAAAGGAAAAAGATGAAAGATATTTAACAAATAACAGGCCGAATTCTTAAGAGGTGCTAAATTTTGACAAGATTCTCACCATGCAAATCATTATTTAAGGGATTTTTCTTCTCAAGATCAGACATAGAAGTTTAAGAATCAGCAAATCAACTTGCATTATGTAAGGTAAAATGACTTACAACCATTTCCAACAAAGGCACTTTTATTTTTGTGAGCATTATTTCACAATTATATGCTCTACGCAAGTCAACCTGCAGAAGGAAACACAACAAGGAAGTTTGAGTCAAGTTAGAGATAATCCTTAAACTTCCAAAGTCAAAAGGGAAGTGAGATTTCACAATGAACAGGAAGCGAAAAATAACATCCCAGTATACATGGGCGACATATGACCAAAATAAGACGGCAAAACATGTTTGCAACAGATAAAGATATTAATACAAGTAAAAATCTAACAGTTCAAAACAAACAGATGAGCAACACATTTCAAAACTCTAAAAATATCCCCACCGCCTACATGCTTGCCAAGTGAATCTCTACTTGCATTGTGAAAGAGACAACAAGAGAGTTGGGTGCCAGACAGAAGGTGTAGAAGAAAAGGGGAGGGAAGGGTGGAGAAGGGAGACAGGACGAGGGAATAAAAAATATTTAAAATTATACAAATATATGAATATAAATATATATATATATATATATATATATATATTTATATATTATTTTGCAATTAATGATAAAACATTCTTCTCAATTTTGATTAAATTGAGACAAATGTCTAAATATCCTTTTATTGCTAAAAGGTATTTCACCAGAAATTTTTTTCTCTATATAATGAATGCAGTAATACTGAAAAGGAAGCTTATAAACCAACAGTTTTTTAGTCAAATATAATAATATTTTAACTTGACAGGCAAGCACACAAGATAAATAAATAAATAGATAAACATATATATATATATATATATATATATATATATATATATATATATTATTTTTTTGCAATTAATGATAAAACATTCTGTAGAGATTTGTAGAATATTATCTTTTCTAGTTTAGGTTTGTTTCCTATTTAGATTATTACCATATTAGAATCATTATTTGTGTATATATAGAATAGAATTGTATAGATATAATGTGAATCACAACAATAAACTACTTTTCTTCAAAAATCTTCATGGTATCAGAGCCCAGCCGCGTTTTTCCGATCTAGGGTTTTTCGGCAACAAGACTGAGTTACAAGCGCCGCCGCCAAGGGAGATAGTTGAATGTCACTGCCCACCTCAGAAGGAGGAACAGCCACCGATCGGCCGTCCCCGCTCGACCCCATCGCTGTCCGGTCACGCGCGTGTGTACACACGCCACTAGAAAGTTTTGGCCTTTCCTCACGTGCCAGTGCGTACGGCAGTTTTCCGGTGTCCTCTGCCGACGAATTTTGCTCCGGTGGCTTTGTTTTGGTGCTGCAATTTTGACCCACTAGACACTCAGTCAAGTTTTTGATTTTTTGCAGTAGTTTCTTTGTATATCACACTACTGCCGTGTCTGCATTTTTTCACTACTGCCGTGTCTGGGTTTTTTTGGTTCTGCAATTCCCTTTGAATCAGCTATTGAATTTTTTAGATTAATAGTAATGGGTGACGAAAAAAAGATAGACGTGATTTTTTACTCGGAGAATCCTTCACTTCAGATTAGCCCAGTCAAATTAGATGGCACGAATTACTTGACGTGGTCTCGTTCTTGTTTGCTATTTATTGAGGCTAGAGGTTTGTAGGGATATCTTGATGGTGGAGCGTCAAAACTAGTTTCTACAGATCCAGGTTATAATAAGTGGAAAAAAAACTCCCTTATTATGTTTTGACTAATAAATTCTACGCAGCCTTCTATTTCACGGGGATATTTATTGCTTGATACAGCTAAGAAAATATGGGATGTTGCTTCACAGACTTATTCGCAAGCTGGAAACTATGCTCAGAGGTATGAACTGCGACAGAAAGTCCATGAAACCAAGCAGGGGATCTGACTATCGCCTAGTAATTTGCTAAAATTAGTGGGTTACGACAGGAACTGGACTATTATCAAGAATTTCAAGCAAAATGTGCTGATGATGCGACTTAGGTTCAAAAGTTGATTGAGGTAGAACAAGTGTATGATTTTTTGGCTAGCCTAAATAATGAGTATGATCAGATTCGAGTCCAGGTTCTTGGACGGGATCCTTTTCCATCCTTGCAACAGGCATACTCATTTGTACAACAAGAGGAAACTAAGAGGAGTGCTATGGTTTACAGATCTACATTAGATAAAGCAGGGTTGATTGCAAATTCAGTTAAAGAACAAATACAAGCTGCAAAAGGAGATTCTTCGAATAGAGATCATTTGTTTTGTGACTATTGTAGGAAGAATTGACACACTAAGGAATTCTAATGGAAGTTAAATGGGTGCCCAACTAGAGGGCGCAGAGGGAAGCGAGTCAGTTCATTTAGACCACAAGCACACGTATTTGATAGTGGAGCTTTGTCTAAAGAACCATCTACTGCTGGTAGCTTTTCTGATAAGGAAATTCAGTCCTTGAAATGATTGTTGTCATAGCTTGAATCTTCCTCATCTGCTGCAGCTTCTAATTTTGTTGATTCAGGTAATGCTTTTCTTACCTCTCTTGCGAAAATTACAAAACCCTCCTGGGTGATAGATTCAGAAGCAAATAAACATATAACAGGCTCTATAAACCATTTTCTCACATATTCTAATATCAAGGCACCGAAAAAATTTGTATTGCGAATGACTCTTTTGTACCGATTTCTAGCATAGTTTCTATTGACTGTACTTTCAATATTAAACTCTCTCATGTTCTCCATATTCCTCGATTTCCCATTAATCTGTTATCTGTTAGCTTAATCACCAAAGTGCTCAATTGCAAAGTAACCTTTTACCCTACTCATTGTGTTTTTCAGGAACTAAACACGGAGAGAACAATTGGCAATGGTAGCTTGCACAATGGACTGTATTTGCTGGATGACGTTTGTCGATTTTCAAATCCAAGTACCAATCAAGCCTTGTTAGGAACTTCTAGAAATCATTCTCATGAAGTTGTTCAATGGCATAGGAGATTAGACCATCCCTCTTTTTCTATTTTAAGACGTTTGTTTCTCACTTTAATTACTAAGTGTGATTTGGATTCTTTAGTATGTGATGCTTGTGAACTTACCAAACACACTAGGCATTCTTATCTTCCACTTAATAATAAAAGTTTGGTTCATTTTGCTACTATTCACTCTGATGTATGGGGTCCTACTAAAATTGTTTCTCTTTCTAAATATAGATGGTTTGTGACCTTTATTAATTGTTAAACTAGATTGACTTGAGTTTATTTGATGAAAACAAAAAATAAAATTTTTTCATGTTTTCAGAACTTTCATAAAATGATTTGCACCTAGTTTGATGCGCATGTTAAAATTCTAAGAACAAATAATGGTACTGAATACATGAATACAGTTTTTCATACCTATTTAGATTCTAATGGTATCATACATCAAACTAGTTGTGTCAATACTAGTGCTCAAAATGGAGTAGCTGAAAGGAAAAATAGGCATTTATTGAAAGTAGCTAGGTCACTTATGTTCACTATGAATCTTTCCAAACCATATTGGGGGATGCTATTTTAACTGCTGCATACCTTATTAATCGTGTGCCTCTTCGTACTTTGAATTTTAAAACTCCATTAGAGGTTATTTTAGGAAAATTTCTTATATTATGCCTCCTAAAGTCTTTGGTTGTGTTTGTTTTGTTCATCAGAATGGTCCAAGCAAATTAGATCCTAGAGCCTTGAAGTGTGCGTTTGTTGGTTACTCTACTACTCAAAAAAGATACAAGTGTTATTATCCTCCCCTTAGAAAATATTTTATGAGTATAGATGTTACCTTTAGAGAGTTTGAGCCTTATTTTTCTATCCAGTCACCTCTTCAGGGGGAGAAATATCAAAAGAAAGAGATGATACATGACATTCCTTTCCAGGGGGAGATTCCAATAGAGATAGACAATAATAGAGACCAACCACCCAAAACTCTAGAGAGATTGGATAGGCCTGATTTGAAAACCTACCTCGGCGGACTAATACAGATGCAGCCGTCGAGCATGAGACCTTTGATCAACCGTCCTCTCCAATTTCAATCTCTGAAAATACAGAAGCACAAGAACCTGGTGAGTCTTCTTTAATCCCTGTTGATTCTATTTCTAATCTTGATTCTAGCCATTCTGACAATGACCTTGATATTCCTATCGCTCTAAGAAAAGGAGTTAGAACATGCACCAAACATCCCATCTCCCATTTTATCTCCTATAATGCTATGTATCCTTCCTATAGAGCCTTTGTTTTGTCTGTTTCTTCTGTTTCTATACCGCAGGATTGGCGAGAGGCATTATAGGACTCAAAATGGAAGGCTGCAATGGTTGAGGAGATGAGAGCTTTGGCAAAAAACGAGCCATGGGATCTTGTAATTTCACCACCAGGGAAGAAACCAATTGGATGTAAATGGGTGTTCACGATTAAACATAGGGCAGATGGTTCAATTGAGAGGTACAAGGCTAGATTGGTTGCTAGAGGATTCAGTTAGATCTATGGGGTTGATTACCAAAAAACATTTGCCCTCGTAGCCAAGATGAACACTATCAGAATCTTATTGTCTTGTGCAACCAACCTTGACTGGGAGCTATATAAATTTGATATTAAAAACGTCTTTCTACATGGAGATTTGAGAAAAGAGGTGTATATGGAGATCCCTCCAGTATTTGTTGATAACAAGACTATAGGAAAAGTGTGCAAGTTGAAGACGTCATTATATGGGCTAAAACAGTCACCAAGAGCATGGTTTGAAAGGTTTAGCAGAGCCATGCTTGCTTTTGGATACATTCAGAGTGATGCTGATCATACCTTGTTCATTAAATATCATGCAGGTAAGATCACGTTACTTATTGTTTATGTTAATGATATAGTGGTGACAGGGAATAATAAATAAGAAATGACTCATTTGATAAATTTGTTAGCCAAGGAGTTTGAGATTAAAGATTTGGGAAAGTTGAGATACTTTCTGGAATTGAAGTTGCTAGATATAAAAAAGGAATTTTTCATCTCTCAAAGAAAGTATATTCTTAATCTCTTTAAAGAAACTGGTATGTTGAGATGTAAGCCTATAGAATCACCCATTGAAGCTAATCACAAGCTTCAAGCTGGAATGGGAAGTCTAGTCTATGTAGGCAGATATCAAAGATTGGTTGGAAGACTAATTTATCTTTCCCATACTAGACCAGATATTGCTTATGCTGTTAGTCTAGTGAGTCAGTATATGCATGATCCTCAGGAATCTCACTTAGAAGCTGTGCATTGAATTTTGAGATATTTGAAATCAGCTCCAAGTAGAGAGTAGTTATTTTCCAAACATGGTCATTTGAAAATAAAAGGCTATACGAATACAGATTGGGCTAGTTCCCTTGATGATAGGAGATCGACCTCAGGTTATTGTGTTTTTCTTGGTGGAAACTTGGTCACTTGGAGAAGCAAGAAACAGACTGTGATTGCTAGGTCCAGTGCAGAAGCTGAGTATAGAGCCATGGCACAAGGAATTTGTGAACTTCTATGGTTGCGTAGAGTGATGAAAGAATTAAAGTTGTTTGAAATAGTAGATACATCTTTATTTTGTGATAGTACAGCAATCGTCAGTATAGTGAATAATCTTATCCAGCATAATTGAACTAAGCACATAGAGATCGATCGTCATTTTATAAAGGAAAAGATAGTTGAAGGTTCTATTAAAGTTTTCTATGTGGCTTCAAAAGAACAACTAGCTGATGTTTTCACGAAGGGCTTGAGTAGCACGTTGTTTCATCCTTTGGTTTGCAAGTTGGGCATATGTAATATCTTTGCACCAACTTGAGGGGGAGTGTAGAGATTTGTAGAATATTATCTTTCCTAGTTTAGGTTTGTTTCCTATTTAGATTATTACCATGTTAGAATCATTCTTTGTATGTATATAGAATAGAATTGTATAGAGATAGTGTGAATCACAACAATAAACTATTTAAATTATTATCTTTCCTAGTGCTAATAGCATGACTGGTGTCGGTGATACTGGAACAGGAAAAGTAGGGACAGAAAGAGTTGCAAAAATAGAATTCTGGTTGACTTTGCTTTCGGAGAAACATGGAGAGGTCTCAAAAAAGGTTATATCTATAGAGACAAAGTACTTGTGAGTGACTGGGTTATAACATTTGTACCCTTTTGGAGACGAGAATACCCTAAGAAGATACATTTAATTGATTTTGATTGAAGTTTGTCTTTCCCAAGAGTATGATCTTGAACAAAACATGTACAACCAAAAACACAAAAAGAAAGACTATAAGGATCTTGTTTTGGAAACACAATAGAATGTGGATTCTGATTTTACAAAACAGAAGGCATGCGATTAAGAAAACAAGCAGTAAGAGTAGCATCCTCCCAAAAATAAAGTGGAACATTGTTACTAATCAATAGAGTATGGACTGTTTCAATGAGGTGACTATTCTTTCTTTCGACAATTCCATTTTGTTGAGGAATATGAGCATAAGAAGATTGATGAATTATTCTATAAGAAGACAAACTAATTAAAAGGGTGAGAAAAATACTCTTTAACATTATCACTACCTAACGTTTTAATGGAAACTCCAAATTGATTACAAATTTTAGAACAGAAAGTTTGGAAAATAGAAAATAATTCTGAACGATTTTTTATAAGAAAAAGCCAAGTACAACGAGAATGATCATCAATAAAAGTAAAAATAATTAAAACCTAACATTAAACTAAGACGACTAGGACCCCGTATGTCGGAATGAACAACTTCTAACATAGATGCAGCTCTATTATTGACACACTTAGAAAAAGAGACACGAGTCTAATTGCCAAGTTGGCACGACTCACAATTAAGAGAAGATAATATAGAAAGACTAAGAGCTAATTGTTTAAGCTTTATGATGTTACGATTTTCGAAGCAATGATGAAAGAGTTCAACAGAAGTAGTGGAAGTAAGTGCAACTGTGGTTTTTTTGGTGAAGAGAGATAGTACAATCCTTGTGACTAATATCCTACTCCAATCATTTTCCCCGTACGTCTGTCCTGCACAAAAACATAGTCAGCTATGAAGGAGACAATACATTTAAGTTGTTTAGTCAATTTGCTAATGGAGATTAAGTTATATGACATTCAAGAGCAAATAATACTGAGATTAAAGTAACTGAGGGAAGAGGATGTACTTCCCCAATTCCTTTAATCACAATTTCAAAACCATTAACTAAAGTGACAATAGATGTATTTGGAGGAATAGAGAGAGTAGAGAAAACTATTTCATTACTAGAAATATGATCTGAAGCACCAAAATCAAGAACCTAGGGATCAGTAATAGTGGATTTGGTTAGACATGCAACTGAATTACCAGATTGAGAGATGGTCAATAAATGTTCTTTAGCTTGTACTTTGGCTACCTGAAATTGTAAATACTCACTATAGTCTGTCCCAGTTAAGGTGATAGAAGTGAATGCTCGACCGGGTAATGGCAGAATTCCAGCTCCACCATTTTGAGACAGATAGGCAATAGATTTGCTAGTATTGAAATACTCATTTTGTAATGGTTTACCATGCAATTTCCAACAAGTTTCTAGGGTATGACCATTCTTATCACAATAAGAACAATGTCACTTGGATCCTTTGCCTTTCCATTTTTGATAACCACTTTGCCCCTATTGATGTTGTACAGCCAGCACAGATGCCTCAATATCAGTTGTGGGAGTAACAAAAATTCGGAGAAGTCGTGCAGAAACATCTTCCAAAGTAGGAATTTTAGGATTGGTTAGTATTTGATCACTGAAAGAACTAAGATCAGATCTAAGTCCTATTACGGCCAAAACCATGAAGAACTTGTTCCTTAGTCGGAGAAGTCGTGCAGAAACATCTTCCAAAGTAGGAATTTTAGGATTAGTATTTGATCCCTGAAAGAACTAAGATCATATCTAAGTCCTATTAAGGCCAAAACCATGAAGAACTTGCTCCTTAGTTGCTCTTGTGTAGTAACACTATCTGAAAAGGGCATAACTGAATTGAACTCATCTAATAGTGTTTCTACTTGTCCTAGGTAACTTGTCATATCTTATTGATTTTGCTGTAAATGGACAATATTGGAAACAACTTTATATATACGTTGTATATCATTAGCATACAACGCTTTAGCTTTAGTCCACACCTTATGACAAGTTTTGCAGGATTGAAAAAGAGCAAGCAATTTAGGATCAAGGGAACGTCATAAAAGATTACATAACTATGCATCTATTTTAGTCCAATTTGTCTTATCAGTAGCAACAATATTAGCAGCATTTTTAATTAAATGGTCATCATAACTCTATCCCATAAACCAAAACTCCATTGAAGCAGACCAGGAGATATAATTGCTACTACCTTCCAATTTAACAATAGTATTAGTACGAGAAGTTGAGAAAAGAGGTTTGGAAAGACCTGAAGTTGGAGTTTCATCATTCTCAGGCATGATGAAAGAAATAACCTGCTGTTGTATGTGTTTCAGTCAGAAAAGTTGCAGAAAAAGAGATCTGATTGTGCCTTGGCAGAAGAATGGAGCTGATTTGAGAAGAATGGAGGTGACCGGAGTGATCGCTGGAAGCGGGCGGCCTTGCTTGTAGTCTGCCTGGTCGGAAAAGTCGCCGGAAACTATGCTCACGCACTGGCGCATGGATCGATGTCTGCACCGTTACGGCGGCGCATGAAGGTCAATGGCAGGGTTCCCAGTGCCGAAATTTTGAGTCTGAGGTCGCCGGCAGCTGCTGAATCCAACTAGAGGGACGGTGAGAATTCAATCTTTCAAGAAATAGGAAATTTTTAGGAAGACAGATTTGAAAGCTGCTGGTTTCAGTCACCGGCAGATCTGGTGCAAGAGGAAGAGGAGAAAATCAGGCCAATTGTGGCTCTGATACCATGTGAAGAAGAAGAAAAAAGATATTTTGAATCAAACAATTAGTTTATTGTTTCTCTTATTAGTTTAGGGTATATATATAGTACAAAGTATATAACCTAAAAGGAAAAAATAATCTCCTAAGTATCTCCTAATTAAGACTAAATATCACCCCAATATATGCACAATATTTCCTAGTTATTACAAGATTCTAACATATATATATATATATATATAATAGAGAGAGAAGGAATACAGACAGATGCAGAATAATCATGGCCAAAGATGAAACTGCAAATTTATTCAATTCGTGTCTTTTAAATGCTGCATTGCCCTATCTTTTCTCCCCAAATCATGGGACAAGGTTTCTGCAGGACCTATGGTATTAGTTTACAGTTCATAAGCTATTCCCTCTTTTTTTCTATGGCTCCTGGATAGTGATAAAACAAATTCCTCACCCTTCCCGCATTCCTAAACAACACTTAATTCATTTTATTTGAATGCTTAAGGAATAAAAACCACCACTTTTTATCCTGTTTATGAGTTATAATACGTGCAACTATGTTATGATTACACACATTGTGAATTCTCTACTTGTCCACTATTCTGCAACAGAAAGTAAAGAAGATCAACTTCATAATGAGCTTTAGATCTGCATCAGTGTCTTACAAACTATGCAGTATGCACTCAAATTCTCATGATTAAAGTGACCATTTTTATCCTTTCCTTCATTGTCATCTTATTCAGCTCCTTTGCAGTTATCTCCGTCCTCACTTTCACATAATCACAATATTAATTTTGGAATTTATTCCATGAAAATTAACTGGTTAAAAACCTTTAATTGGACCAATAAAGAACACTAAAATGCTTTGGTGCTGCTTGAAGTTTGATCAACTAATTCATACAAGATTCCTACGTTTTGCTCCATGTAGAAAGAGACCTTGAGATAGCATCCATTGTGAAACTATTCATATGAGATCCGCTAAGGGTTGCGGCTTGCCATTGCCAGTGATGTACTTATTCATTATGTCAACTTCTCAAATTCCTAATCACAAGCTACACTATATATCATCTCCTACATTAGGAACAGCTAATGGCAGATTTTACATCTAATTTGGAACTTCTTCACTAGGGAATATGGAGAATTCAGCTTACACCTCTGAATTTCAAACAATCTGAGTTGCTTGCACAGGCCTGCATCACTAAGAATTTGATCTTCACTTTTGACTGGATATTTATTTCAAGGTTCTTAAGTTTATCTTTCATTTTATTCTTCATGGTGCAGTAAGATTCGATTCTTACAAACTACATTACTTATCTATTTTCATCCTTTTCTTCTCAGGATCCTGTCCTCCAGGTACCAGGATTTATTACTCAAAAGAAATTATTTTTCAGTCCAATTTATACAACTGATCTTATGTTCTTTTGAATATAACCTAGAAATGCCAGTTATTTTGCTTAGACAATAAGCATGATGCAACTACCAAAAAAAATAAAATGCCTCACCAATTGCACTTTCTCAGGTTTGTTAACGTTAGAACCACGTCGACCTCCAGCTTTATTACTGCCACTGCCATCTGAAGCAGAAGCAGCCGAGAACAAGCTTTCAAGTTCCGATATATCAATTTCAGGGGCCCTACCAGAGAGTTACATTAGGCAACATCAGAAGTGCAACCCTCCTCCCTCACTGCCAATCAGCAGGAGAAGATGCAGGGAAGAAGGCTAAAACATAAGCAGGGTAATTCTTATAGTTAATGGGGTAAAAAGTAAAATAAAAATCACAAAAAAAATTTACACACCTAGACAGATTTTCTTGTTTTTGTGAATCTGCCCACAAACTCCCTTGCACTGCTCGAGTAACTTTCACCCAATGTAAAGGTTTTAGCGAAGTTTTCCTTGGGGCATTACAAGTCCCAGTACTCCTACCTCTTCCTTGACCAACTGAACCTGAAGGTCTTGCTCTTCCAATAGATGAAGGTGGTGGAGGTGGCACAATAGAAATCTTTGCTCCTAGGGGAGGTGGTGGTGGTGGACCTGGTGCTCTGCTATGACCTGGTGGTGGAGGGGGAGCAGAAGGAAGCTTGGGTGCAGGTGGTGGAGGGGGAGTAACAGAACTAGGCTGCTTTGTTCCTGAAGCAGGAAGAGGAGGAGGAGGAGGAGGAGGGGAAGGTGGTTTAAAGGTATCACTAGCATTGCGGCCCAAAGGTGGTGGAGGAGGTGCAGGAGGACATGCCCGGAAAGAGGTTGAACTCAAAGACTGTGTCTGAGATGGCAGAGGTGGTGGAAGTGGTGGAGATGGCAGTGGACACTGTAGACTAGTGGTTGTACTAATCAAGGATGGTGGCCTTGGTGGTGGTGGCGGTGGCGGTGGTAGCAAAGAAGTTTGCTTAGATGTTGAAGAAAGAGGAGGAGGAGGTGGAGGAGCTGGTGGGGGACCTTTAGAAGAATTGAGAGGTGGTGGAGGTGGAGGTAATAGTGGGCCTGCATTAGTAGCTGGAAGTGGTGTGTGAGAATCTTTACTGGAGAAAGTAGGAGGTGGTGGTGGAGGTGGTGGCGGTGGTGAAGAAATAGGTTTACTAAAGTTAGGAGGTGGAGGTGGACAAGGAGGTGGTTGAGGAGCTCCAATGGTAGTTAGAGCAAGAAGTATTGACGAATCTCGACTGGAAACACTAGGAAAAGGAGGCGGCAATGGAGGTGGCAGAGGAGGTCTACCAATGAAATCACCATGTATAGGTGGTGGTGGTGGAGGGGGTGGGGGTTTTGACAAAGGAGTTTGAATAGAAAATGAAAGTGAAGGAGGTGGAGGTGGAGGTGGAGGCGGAGGTGGAGGCTGGGGTGTTCTAGCAATAGGTGGTGGGAGCCGAGTTGGAGGGGACGAAGAAAGTGGAATTCCTTCACTTGGAACTGATAGTTGCTGAGTAAGGGAAGATGGAACACCTTCGAATGAAACTTCAGCTGGAGGTTCAGAAGCACTATTTGAATCCAGATGACCATCATTGTCAATAGGTAAGAGAATTGAATCTGTTGAAGCTTTGGAAATAAGTTCAAATGCTTCATCAGAACTGTCAGCAGCGCTAGATGCATTATATTCTTCTTCAGAGTCAATAGGTGATACATAAGAACTGCCTTTATTTTGTAATCTTGAAAATTCTCTAGCATCATTCAAGATAGAAAGTTGTTTGAGTAACCACAAGGCAGCATCATCATTGTGATCAACCCAATCAACCCCATTGAAAAGTTCTTGAACCCTAGAAAAAGCTTCAATTGGCAATCCACCTTTTTCCTCACCATTTAAAACTGTGGTTGGAGCTTTTGCTGGGGATATACTTTCTGCCTCTCCAAACAAAATCTGCACTTAAAAGAGTAATTTTGTTACACAGGTTGCAAACTTCTGAACAAAAGGAGTTCAAAGAAGGGATAAATTCAACAAGTAATTTATTTCACCTCTGCTCGGAAGCCTTTTGGATACCGTTCCTTAGATTCCCAGAGAATGTCCAAGTTGTCAGAGTTGAGAATTAATATGTTAGACCGAATAAATGCAGTATTAAACATTACGCGAAACATCATAACCTCCCTTTCTGGTTCCAAGTCCAGATGCAGACATTCCAACACAACATCTCCTTGCACCCAACACTGAATGTCAATCTTAATCACATCACAATCTGCCTGCAATTTCAGAACATTCATATTCATATTGCCCCAATGAATAAAAATAGAATATGGAATGATACAAGATGGAGAAGAACAAGAAGCCTCTCACCTGGCAATAATGCCGAAGATTGGTCTTCTTCTTCTTGGACATGGAGAAGAGCATGTGAGTTGAAAGCCCACCTTTGGTATGGAGATCCCTACCAAATATTCTGATGATAGGCCTGCAGCCATTTTCAGAGTCAAAGCTTGGAATAGCACGAAGAATAACACAATCTAAAGAAAGTGCTCGTTCAGGAGGAGGCCACTCAGGTGCTATATTTCTTCTGGCTACATACTGAAGGTAACGTAGCTGAGACGGGAAAGGATTAAGGGGTGACAATAGTTGCAAGAACCCTTTAGGAGCTTCTCTATGCACAATTTCAAGAGTCCTTCGTTCACCACTATGGAACTTGTTAAAAATCAAGAAACTAGCCAAAAGGTAGGCCAAAAGTGGCCAACCCCCTCTCTCACAATGGATAAGGAT
This sequence comes from Jatropha podagrica, assembly GCA_947857235.1. NCBI lineage: Eukaryota > Viridiplantae > Streptophyta > Magnoliopsida > Malpighiales > Euphorbiaceae > Jatropha > Jatropha podagrica. Next base: position 30,555 of record CANUEP010205134.1, on the reverse strand, counting down.
GATATTCTGATGATTCCCAAAGGAAAGCCAACTCTCAGAAACACGAAGAAAATGCTGAATCAAAGACAATGGTAGAAGAGGGCAACCCTCATACTGTCGCGGATAATCCATGACAGTAACATCATATTGGCATAGAATTTTTGCAAATTGACTCCTTTTCTGACCCTCACGAAAATTGAAAGCGAGGAAAGACGAGTCAGGAAATTCCTCATGCAACTCAGCTACAATTTCATGTAGATATATTTGGTACATTTCATCAGGCAAAACTTCAGTGGAAAAGCAAGAATCAAAAACTGCAACAAACATAGACATAAACAAAAAGAAACAAAATAAAAATATATCAGACATTGAAACAAGAAAAAAAAATCATTACAATTTCAAATGTAGAGAGAGAACTGCGAAATTTGGCGTTACCGTATACTCTATCAACAAATTCAAGCAATCCATCGGGAGGCCTCTTATAAAAGAACCGACTGAGCAGCGACATTTCTGTTTACATGAGGAGATACAACCTGCAACAATAAATTTTCAATCTCAAAGTAATGAATAGGAAAATAAACTGAATTTTTTCATAACATAGAGAGAAATCTCTTCAAAGTTCAAACTTTCTCGGCCGCCTAACAGAGAGAGATACAGATAAGTAGAGAAATTAAGGCATCAACCTGAAGAGGAGAAAATAGAGCTGTAGATTTGGGGCCAATCGCTGGGTTTAGTAGTACCAGTGCAGAGAAGGGCTCTCCCACTTTTCAATTTTGAAATTTCAATTTGGGTTCTAGAGTACCAGACAAAGGAGGCTTTCTCACTACAAGCACCTATACATACGTTCTCTTATTTCAGTATTATATTTTTCTTTATATATATATATATATATATATAATTTATTAAAGGATTAAATAATCTTTTGTGGCATTATTCAAAGATAGCAAAAGTATATATTTCACTAAGACATGCCAACAAAATGGCAATGATAAGATGTGTTTTTTTAAATATAATAACAAAAAGTCATGCATGATAGACATGCATAAAAATATACAATAATATTGATATATTTTTCAGTAATAATAATAATTTTGATAATTTAATTAATTAAATTGAAATAAGAAGTTAAATTTTTTATTTTATATTTATAATTTATTATAAATTATTATTTATTTATTTAAAATATTAATATATTATGCTTATTCAGTATGTCCGTATTAAGAATATAAAAATCCTACTTTTTGAAAGTTAAGTAAAAAAAATATTTTCTATTATAAACTAAAATTAAATTATTTCTAAAATCAAATTAAATAGAATATGCGATATAATTTTTTATTTTTTTTCAAATACTATTCACCCTAGCGTGGTCCAATTTCTAAATATGTCTATATATATATTTTTAATATTTATTTTGTAATATCCATTTTGCAGAATGCAAAGGCACGGCTAATAAATTACTTGCTTGAATTTTTTTTTTATTTTCAATTTATATTTTTAATATTTGTCATTTTATAATTCAAAATTATCAAGCGGCAAATTTGTGTTACTCATACCTAGTTTTCGTATAAGACAAACTACTTTTATTTTTATATATTATAGGGAAAAAATAATAGGGTCCTTAAGTTTTGGCCTAATTAACATCCAAGTACCTCACTTTTTAATGAGAAATCTATCTCGCTCCATATATATGATTGCAATGAATTTAATATTACCGTATATGCTTTACTCATGTACTAATGTACCATATGATTGAGGAAAATACTAACTACAGCTATATCATATCATCATGTATAGCATAATATATTACTACCTCATATACTTTTGTCCTCACAATGTGTTTAGGGCAATGTATAACAATTATATGGATTACCCTTATTCATTGACTAGTTTATCATCAGACATAACTTGCATGTGTCATTTATCACACTAATAAACAATTAGAATATTATGAATAGGTAATCTACCATATACTATCATATATCGTACTATATATTCATACTATTCGGTACTACATCAGATCTTATATTTATAAACTTCTATGGCGATTGAGTATAATTAATGCCGTATAATATCATACAGGAGTGACATAGAGGTAAACTGGGATTAGTGATATTGTATTAGATGTCATTGCAATATCTTGGCCATAGAATGGTAAAGCAATTTATTAATTGTAGTATAGCCATGGTACATTACATCCACGTGGGGGTTATATAGACTGGTGGTGAATAGATATATATGGTGGGAAACTAGTATTATAATGTCCATGAGTCACATATTAATTTTAATTTGGGAAAGAACTTTGGTATACGACTTGCCGATTCTGTCACCTTATGTTATACCAATGGGCATTTTATCTCATTCCATATATGTGATTGCAATGAATTTGTTAATTGCAGTGCATTCATGATATATACAACCACATGGGGGATTACCCATATAACATATGTCATAATTTTACTATATAAGTTATATGGGTAACTCCCACGTGGGTAGTATAATGGATGTGGGTAGGCAGATATGTATATGTCAGCGGATATATATCATGGCAAAGGGTATACTACATAATGCTTACAGATTTTGTCAATAAATCTGGATATTAGTAATATTGTAAACTATCATAGACTATCATCCTTCTAATATCCATGGGTACCCGACCTATATATTAGTAGTGATTATCACTATTAGTGATTAGCTGGCATATTAATTATATGCCTAGGTCGAATATATCAACGCCTGTTGGTCTTAGCTATATGATATATTAGGGAAGCCTGTATGTTGCCCAGTATGTTAATAAATTAATATACATATTCACTGAATATTAATAGAATAAACCTCTATTCCATTCATATATGGTACAAACCACACATGATATATGGTTAACACCAACTGAATGACCCTAAGCCTATGTGGGGACACAAATACATTGAATAAATGATCATGGTAATTATTGAATACACCACTGTATAAGACACGATAATACTAACACAGGGTAATCTATCATATATGATATACTATATGATATTGAGACATCATGTGGTAACCACACATATGGGGTACCAAAGCTTATACATAGTAAATTTGGAACACCATTACTAATATAGGGTTGCCAATATATTGTAACAAACATTTAGCAAAGTGTTAATATTTAGTGCATATTAATAGTATACTGTCAAGAGTATTGGTATATATCAACCACTTCAGTTAGTGTTATCGTAAGGGAGAGCGAGTCATTAAGCTAAGGCTAAGATGTCTCGGTACTCTGGAACTCAAATGCTGTCACGACCCAAAATCATGGGCCGAACCGGCATTAGGACCTAGGTAAGCTTAAAGCCCCCGAGGCTCGTAGTAAGCCTGAATTATAAAATTCACACGAGTTTAACTCTTCTCTATTAATAGTGAGCCCAATTCAAATTACCTATATGAGTCCAGTAACCACTTAACCTCAGCCCAATAATTATTCTCTCAATTAATCATCATAATTCGGGCCCGATAAAAATATACACATAAATTATATCATGGCTACTGATCATACAAGCACCCAGATATATATTTTTTTAAAATAAAAAAATCATAACTTACATAATACACCCCTATAAATTATACCATTCAGAATACATACCACCTATAACTATGGAGTTTGACAAAAATATCCGAAAACAGAGAATCACTTTAAGTAATGATATAATATTAAAATAACTGCATAAATTAGAAATATACTTTGTAGCCCTGCGGAGAAGATTATAAAGCTTTAACCATTCTAGATAGAACTCCTACTTCCTAAAATGTTGGGTAAAGGGGGGGGGGGGGAGGTGAGTTTTACAACTCAATGAATAATAAATAATGCATGACCAGATAGTCAAACAGAATGCATTTAAATTTTCGAAAATGCTCACTCAGCCAGTTATGCATATGGCACAATATCAGCACCCACAATATATTTCACTTTCAAATAATCAATCATGTGGAAATTAGTCTGTGGCGTCACCGAATCCCCCGATGAGCCATCCTCTCACATGGCTCATCCACTTATACGTGTGTACCAGGGAGTCGATCCCCCATACCTGGTCGACCAGTCTAATCCTCACTTGACCAGCCCTCTCATTATTTCATTTATTTATTCTTTTTTATACTCTCTTTTCTTTTCCATATCTCCAGGAGATCACCCTATGGCTATTCATATAATGTCAACATATTATCAGATGCACATGGGGGCGCCGATCTCCCCATACCTGACTGACGGTATCACAGACCACCCTCATAATCCCATGGTGACCCACGTCATCCTAATTCCACCCAAACAAAGTAGTTCATATCACGACACAATTAATCAAGCAATTCATCCAATTTCAAATCAACAAATAAATAATATGCACAATATAATAATACGATATTTAAACAATGACATAATATAATTTGATATATAAAAATATATAATGATAAAATGTAGTAAAATTATAGTGAGATAAAATCATGATGCCATGAATGCATATCATGCACTATTTATTATTACTCATAGTGCTTGTAGGATTTTCAAATCCTAATTCTGATTCTGATTTGGAGGAGCAGCTAACGAACTCGGAGGATTTAAGGAATTAAAAATATAGAGAAGGAATAATTCGTCAGACCTCCAACTAAAACAAATAAAATAGAAAATCAATCTAATAAATTTTATTCTAATCTAACGGTTAGAACTAATCCAAACTTGCACTATTCACCTGCTAAATATTAATTAATTCCACTTCCAATTATAGCCTTCAAAAATAATTTAATCTTACCTCCATTAGAATTCACACAATACTAGTCCAATTCTAAATATCATCCTTCCATCAATAATTTTCCTTCTTACTTGATTTATTTACAATATCCATATGCTTATCAGCAGTATAATTTATTTACCTTATTTCATCCTTAACATTCACAAAAATACCTGTGTATATTTATTCACTTAATCCCTTAATTAACCATCTATAATTCCATAATTCAATTCAAGTACACCAATAATTCAACATTTAATCCATAATAAATATTCCATAAATTTCACCAAAAATTCATTTCCATATCTACAAAAATTCTCGCAAACTCCTTTAATTATATTTATTTCAATAATAATAATAATAATAATAATAATAATAATAATAATAATAATAATAATAACAATATTATTATTATTATTATTATTATTATTATTAACATACGTCAAAAAGGGAAGGAAGAAAGAACAAAAAGAGAGTAAGGATTCAATCAATTATTGAAATGGACAAATCGTCCATTTGAAATCAATGCAAATCAAATAGTAACGCACAGTAGTATTTGGTAAAAATATTTGATTCGGATCTCATTTAATTTTTGGTTCGAATTTAATGATTTTTCAAGCGATTTTTGGACAATTCAAATTGGTTTTCGGTTCGAATAAATATCACGTGACATAATTTTATAAGTTGTAATTTTTATAATTAAAATTTAAATGGAAAATTTTTTAAATTAAAAATTTCGGGTATTTCAAATGCCCTCTTGATGCAAGAATGCCTTGTTACAGATAGAAGCAACTAACATACTTTGATTGATTCATAAGAGAAAGGACCAAGAGACTATTTTAAGATATGGGATTTTTCACAGTTTTTCAAGCTAATGTCCAATGATGACTAATGACCCTATTGTGTAATATTCACTACTTTGATACTATTATATGGCTTAATATACCCAATTATAACCTGACAATAGGATTATACACTATCATAATATGATTTGTGGCTGATGACGGTGAGTGACATATGCTTAGTTTTGAATTATCCAACTCATATCTCTTAATATGATATCTAATATTGGGGTCAGTAGCTATAATCACCAATTGGAGTAGTTTGATCAAATTAATACATGATACGACTGGGACCACGGTACACAAATCAGGATACTATAATTACATCAGTTATAGCCCATTTGCATCATGGTATATACATTAGTTATATGACTAGTGTAACACCCACCGCCGAATTTCGGAGGACTTGACAATAAGCGCCACATTCGGTGTCGGAGCACCGTCTTATCTTACTTAATAATTTTAAATCACGTATTAAAAGTGGCTTAGTTTTCATAAAAAGGCAAGTAATATATTTTTTTTAAACAAGGTCTAAGGAAATTTCTATGAAAAATTCGCAAGAGTTTCCCTTAAAAATTAACTTGCCACATAAAGAAAATAGTAATACTTCCAATGTTAATTCCTTTAAACCCCAAAACTTCAAATCAACATAATAGGTCACGCAACACTTCTAAATATTCAAATCAATCAATTTAGGTTCTATCGTAACATGATATCATCCATTCAAAGATTTAATCGCTAATGATCATTCACTTTAAAATTCACAATAAGATAAAACTTCTTAATTAATCACAAATCTCATTCATTTACAAACTCAATATATACAACTCAATCTCTTACAATATTTTTATACATCCCATAATATATTTTATACATGTCCTATCCAAAATAAAATTTTCTTCTCTTATGCTAAGCCTTGGATCCTCGAGTAGCACCCATCGTCCTTAACCTACGCGTGATAAAAAATCGACGCGCTGAATATATCACTTAGTGGTGCTAAATAACTTAACAGTATAATAAATAAGGGTGCCGAAGCAACAACTTAAAATATAATTTCACATTCTGAAATCAAATACAAAAATACCGAAAGTATACAAATCAAATTAAGATATTTTGAAAATCACAAATAAGTCCATTCTTAAGAATAAAATCATAGTTCATAAATATAAGAAAAATTCTATACATACAAATATATTTCCATTTTAAATCATCATTTTTCTTATAGACCATTTCATAATAAAACATTTCATAACTTAACATTTTCCACAAAATTCCATAATTACAAATACATTTTCTTTTCTTTCATAACGGAACAGAATATATTCTTAATTAAGGGCTCATACGTATTTTGAAAGAAATATAGGCAGATTTGGTTACATAGATATCAAAAACAGAATTTGGCTTGTGAAAGCGCCACTAGATGTGGTTTGTTAAAGCACCACCAGAAAACTGGCCTGTGAAAGCGCCAGCGGTTGTGGTATGTGAAAGCACCACCACACAGAATAATAAGAGTGTCTGCTTATTCATAAGGACTGATAACCCTAGCATATGATCATAGCTTTTACATAACAGAATGGCCTAATAAGTCGAGCATGTTCATAGCCAGAATAAACCTCATCCTATCAAATTTCAATCATACATACTTGAGCCTAAAATCATATCCATTCCTTAACAAATAATCTTATTTCTTATATATAATTTCTTAGCAAAACCTTTCACAACTGTTTAGTTATTATTACAAAACTTCTTAACTTACAATTTCATTAAAATACCAAATTCATACTTATGAAACTCAAAGCTTTCCTTTTTCAAAATATATACATAAAATACAATTCAAAACTACTTAAGTAAATCTTAAAAGTATTACTTATAATCAAATGACAATAAATCCCTTCTTACACTTTTTCAAAGCATCCTTTAAGTTGTGTAAAATTCATAATAAGTTTAAAACCAAATATATTAAATACTATTCAAAAAAATACTTATCATACATCAAATTATCAGTAAAATTAAACATAAAAATCAAGGGAACTCAAGCCCCCTTTCCCCCATTATGCGTCGGCCTCTCTTTCTAATGAAGGGGAAAGATTTTCTTTTCAAATTAACCACATTTTCCATACTTAAGCATCAAAACTTACATTTTTCAAACCCACACTTAACTTAAACTTACTTTTCTTAACTTTTTTAAAACTTACAACTTGTAAAGTTCCTCAAAACCTACCCATGTTCCCACAAAAAGTAATACTTTCATAATGCACATATATACTTAGTTTAAAATACTTAAAACCAACATTTAACAAAACATTTTCAAAGCCTAAACATTTTTACTTCAAAATAACTTAACTTATAACTTCAAAATATTATTCAATTTTCATACTTATACTTATAAAAAACTATACTTATCAAATATACATATGTATAGCTTAAACTAATTAAAAACCACCATTTAGAAAAATAAAAACATGCCTTACTTAAAACTCCATTCCATAAAACACTATAATTCAAGCCAAAAATACTTAATCAAAACATTAAAACCATTACTTAAAAACATTGAATCTTAAAACTCATCTTTTACACTTTCAAACTTTCTTTAAGTCTTAGAAAAAAATATTTAAACATTAAAATACTAAGTAGTGGTTTAAAGCATCTTTAAATCACTTAAAAACAAACTCATTAATATTAAAAGAACACAAAAGTATGAAGCAAAAATTCATGCCCTTCCTCTTAAGGAAGTTCGGCCAAGTGAAGGGGAAGGACAAGGGGATATCGCTCTTCCCATTCAAGCATCTCGTCATGCTTAGAAAATATGAAAAATCATATAAAAACTACCAATTAAGCAATTCCCCAATAAAATTACAAATAACTCAAAATTCATTCAAAGCCTAAAAATTTGAAACTTAAAGAAAATGAAAGGTGAAGTGTAATGTTATTGCACTAACTTTAAAAACAAGCTTGAATAGGCTTAGAAAGCCTTAGTCCTTAACCTTTTTCTTCCCTTGAGAGGATGGTTCTCCGACCTCTTCAAAGTAGCAAAAATCAATATTAGAATCAAGATATGACACAAGGAGAAGTTAGAGCATGATTTAACGCCTAATCTAACATATCTAAGCTATGAACTACTTAATTAAATCATTAAAGTAAAAAATTACAACTTACTTGAACTTGCAGTAAAGTCCAATTTCTTGAATTTTATCACCAAATACTACTCTTTTATACCTAATTCTTTAAGTCTTATTACTAGACTTTGGTTTAATTCACTTAATTTTAAGTAGTTTAGTAGTAGAGAAAATGAAAGAACATGAAAAAGAAAGAGGAAGAAGTTAACGTTGGAGATGCGGGAAGAAGAAGAAGAAGAAGAAGAAGAAGAAGAAGAAGAAGAAGAAGAAGGAGTTGGATAAATGTTGATTTTTAAGTAGCAAAGACAAACTTGACTACCTCATTTTATATCAAATAAGATGGCTATGATTAAGTCTCTAGTATTCTTATCCAAGGGCTCTAAATATTCACCAAATAATTCTCCTTTAATTATTATCTAACTTCAATAATTAATTAAATTAATTTCATAAAAATAATTCCTCAATTATTCCTTAATACTACACTAGAAAACACTGTTTATTGAATACTAAAATTCTCCAAAAATATCATAAAATATTTTCTACCTACCTAAATCATATAAACATACTCTAAATATATTAAATAAAATATAAAAAATCAACAGTAATTTTTTCAGACCAAAATAATACAAATTCCCGGACTAGTGGCGGTAAACTTCTATTCACCAGATAATTTATTACTTACTTTGTCATGAAGAATTTATATTTTAACTTCAATAGTAATTTTTTCGGACCAAAATAATATAAAGTCCCAGATTGGTGGTACTATTCACAGACTGGTAAACTTCTATTCACCAGATAATTTATTACTTACTTTGTTATAAAGAATTTATATCTTAACTTTAATTAATCAATACCAGTCACATAAATCTAATTAACTCCATAAACATTAATTATGTTCAATATCATTATCGAGTCTAAATAAAATATTATTTTCCTCTCGAGTAATATCATTCATGACCCGTTTAAATAATACCATTTTAAGATCCAAAATTTTAGGGGTTACAGATCTACCCCTCTTAAGAAAATTTCATCTTCGAAATTGAATTGAATCATATATTGAAAATCCTATAATTCCCTTTTGGCTCCATTTAATTCTTTTTGAATATATTAATACCTAAAATTCCTATGATTCATATACAGTTCTTCAAAATCAAGTATCCATACAAAACATAATCATTCGGATAATAATCAAGTCTCTCCAAATTCAGTAATTATAATATAATCTCATTATTCCCCCAATCAATGAAGATCTTAAAATTTTTATCTAAGTCTCGCATACGAATCACTTAACAATACCTCTTATTCCCTTTAGAGTTCAAATCAAGTTCCATATTCAAAAATCAAATATTGTACTTTCAATAAATAAACCCACATAACTGAAAGAAAAAAAATAAAAAATATACACCAACTAAAACACTTCCATACAAGCTTATAAGTTCATTTTTGCAAATATTTGCTAAAAAGGGTGTTACAAAAAGCAATTAATAAATTCAAATCTTATTAAATACAAGATGCGTATATATAATAACAATGTCATGCAAATGCTACATATGTACATTATATCCACTTGCTTATTTATTCCAGAAGACTTAATAAATATACCAAGTAAAATTCGTCAAGTCATATCTTACTCCCCAAACCATAGTAATTCCTTACAATTTCATAAACCTTTTGTTTCTAGCCAATGACTCTTTTAAATACTACACTAAGTCCTTCCATTTTAACATGATTACTTAAACACTTTAATAAGATCATCTCAAACCATTATTTATACCAATTCACACTTAGCTTATATAGTCCTAAAACATATAAATCTACAACTTGATACTCATTCCTTCTATTTCTATCTATCCTTAGAAATCATCATCCATTTTTTAATTAATCAAGAATCACTAAATAATGACCTCCATATTTGCAAATCTCTTCTAGATTATGTCAAGTCATACTTCTTTCAACTTCTCATGACTAGTTATTCTCTTAATATCACACACTAACATGACCATATATATTTTTTTCTTATTCAAATTATTGATTTACACATCAATTTGATAATTGAACAAACTATTCTCTTGATGCTCATTAGTATGCACTAATTCTTTTAGTCCTCTTGACACCACATTTATATGGCATATTTATCTTAATTTTCTTAAAAACAAAATCATTCACTTTCTAACATCATAGAATCTCTCGATAAATCAATATCTTAATATGACTATGTTCATTTTTACTTATCTACTTCTTATACGATGTGTAAGCATAAATCCAATAGTTGGGAAAAATATCTCTACGTGCTTCTTATCTTCTATCAATTCATTTAACAATCATAATACAACATTTATTTAGCACAATTATCTTAATCCATTTAGAAAACTCATTCACTCTCTTGAGAATTATAAAGCTTTAAATTAAGTCGATCCTAGCATTTATCTTACATAGTTTCTATGGATCCAATAGGTACCTTAAATACCCCAAAGACATAACTTTATAAAAATCAATTTTCTTACTCATACCATAATCAATCATAAGGTGCCATAACCATACAAGCTCCAATATTTGGCACATAAGGGTAAAAACAATTTAATTCTTACTAAGAACAATAATTTACTTTTCTTATAATTATAATAACTTATATTATCCATAATATTCACATATCTCATGAATTACTTATGGAAAATTAAAATATACTCACTCCACAAGGTATTATTATTTCTAAAAAATAGTAACCATTTATCATATCCAAAGTAAATCATCCCAATGTACACATCATTTATATCCTATAACTTACACTCATCTGAATACTCTACTCACTCTTTCCATTTCATCACATAAGTATTTTTCCTTATAATCATAATAATCACATATTCAAAAATTCATGTATTTCTCATCAAAATTCTTATACTAAAATCATACTCCAATTATATAAAATTTGATATCCCCAAATCAAATTATATATCATATTCACATGGAAATCCTAGAAATTATTTTTCCACATATCCTTCATCGGGTACACATGTACATATGCTCATATTGCATACAAATGTCATCTTAATAGATAATAAATTTATAAATCATAATACTTTCATAATTAGATGAAACAAATACATATAAATTCATTTTCATCTACGCAACAACCCTTTTGATCTTAAAAAATATTTTAAAATCATACTTGAAAACCAAAATTTTCTTACATCAAAACTATTATTACGACATCTAATATAGGATTACTGATCCCAACTTTCCTCTACCCTACTCTTGTTTGATACTATACGGTATTAATCATACTCAATTGTCATAGAAGTTTATAAACATAGGATATGATGTAGTATCGAATAATATGAACATATAGTATGATATATGATAGTATATGGTAGATTACCTATTCATAATACTCTAATTGGCTATTAGTATGATGAATGACATATGCAAGTTATGTCTGATTATAAATTAGTCACTAAAGTGTGGTGGGAGACTAGTACAGGAGTGGGGTAGAGGAATCATTGCTGAGCATTCTATATGTATTGACATCGGGGTAATGGACAATATAATATATATGGTTGCATATGGTACATGGGAATATACCATAGTATGATAAATGATAGTATATGAGTTGTTGTGATCATATATTATATACCAATACATCATTCTATGGTATGATTATCCATATATGGTGACCATATATGATCATGTACAAACATGTCTCGATATGGACAATAATATATACCCAACCATAACTTGACAATAGGATCATACACTATTATAATATGATTTGTGGCTGATGACGATGAGTGGCATATCCCTTAATGTGATATATAATATTAGGGTGAGTGGCTATAATCACTAGTTGGGGTAGTTTAATCAAATTAATACAAGATACGACTGGCGACCACGATACACAAATTAGGATACTATAATTATATCAATTATAGCCCATTTGCATCATGGTATATACATTAGCTATATGATTGGGTATATACTATTCATTATGATATTTTTAATAGAATATCACATGTATATTCGCTATGTATATTCCCTATGTATATACATATGATATATCCTATTATAGGTATTAATAACCATATAGCCTATGATAATAGAGCATACCCTAACAAATGTGGTAGAACAAACCCGGGGTATCAACTTAACATGATAGAGGTACTTATAATGGGAAACTAGTCACTAGAATATTGACTCATATACCATATGCTAAGGGTACTATTGTAATTTTAAGTAACTATTGATCACTGCCTAAGCATATGTAACCCGTTGTGTATCACATAGAATGCCCCACACAAAGTGTATCGTAGTGTATTACACTAATTACTATCAATGGCTGTTAACCCCTGTATGAGTATTATACCTTGAATTCCCCTGATTAACCTGCAAGTTGAATCTATCATGTCGATACAATGTGTTTAGGTACTTCTCAGCAAATCATCGAGCATCATGGTACCCACATGAATAGTACTAATAGGGTACATATGGTGTGGGATATGATGCTAACTAAATTTTGGCATAGGGATCTAAACATCATAGTGGTACATTGATGTGTATACACCAATGCACCATATCAACATTTTCCAAATAGTAGACCCCTATATTATATTGTGGATCACTGTTCTTATTGTCCAATATACCCTTTACCACTATATGTATAACACATATAATCTCACAACAGTTTGGTCTATCTCTCACACAAAATATCATTATAATATCAATATGATCTTATACTAGCATGATTCGTCGACTCATCTGTAACTAAGCACAATTACGTAATGTAGATATAGGGCTTGACATGGTACACCTACTATAGGGTATATGTTGAGTGAATGATAAATTAATGTTCATGGATTAGTCCATCATGATATATGTACATACTATTGCCAACCACTATTTTATAGGTCAAACTTGTAGACATATGACAACCATGAAGTTAATATGGATGGAACATAATAGTATGCATGTCAAAATAGTACCCCATATTGGAGTACCCTGCTATATAATATGAGTTGAATTGATACAATCTAAGTCTATGTCGATACCCAATTTACACTATGCTAATATGGGATAATTTATATAGATAACTTACTACCCTGAGCATATACCCCTTCATAGATAAGTATTGGTAATGTAGTCAATATAAGTCTCCTGTGACTAGTGTATCCTTACCATATTTTTTCCACCATATATACCATTCATATAATTGGGTCCTATGTATATATTATGACTTATTAGGCATACTAGTATATCCATATTGTACTGACACAACTGGTGTTATCCAAGATCATCAACCATTTGTTAGGGTACCAGAACTGATTGCACAATCAGTACATAGTTCATAGATTAAGCCATAGGCAAATTATAGGTCACATGGCCATAGTTTCATAGGTATATTATTTTGGCTACACGCTATCAAATGTCACCTTATATTCTCTAGGTGTGATCGTATACCTAGAGACCGACGATGATATATCGAGTTACACGTTGGTGGCTTCAAACATAGCCTATCATAATCATACCATAATGGCACTATGGATAATGTTAGCTTGATATTGTATTCAATTTGTAAACTTGGGAAATGATAAGCCTTGAGGTAAGACTGATTGGTAGGCATAACTATAGCTAAATTAAGTTGAAAACATTTGGGGTACATTATTCAAACATGTTTGATGGCAAATTAGTCAGTGAATAAGGATAATCCATATAATCATTAGAGATTACATTAAATACATTGTGGGGACAAGGTTACAAGGGGTAGTGATATATTATACTATACATGATGATATGGTATACGTGAGGTTAGTGTTTTCCTCAATCATGTGGTATATTAGTATAGGAATGCGACATATATGGTAATATCAAATTTATTGCAACCATATATATGGGGTGAGATAGAATGTCCATTGGTATGACATAGGGAGATAGAATTAGCAAGTCGTATTCCATAGTTCTTTCCTTAATCAAAATTAGTATATGGTTTATGGGCATTAAAGTACTACTTTCCCACCATATAACTATCTATTCATCCCAATCCATATAACCTCCACGTGGATGTAATGTATCATGGCTATGCTAGAGTTAACAACTTGTCATTCCATTGTAAGGCCAAGGCTATTACAACGACGTCTAATATAGGATTACTAATCCCAACTTACCTCTACCCCACTACTGTATAATATTATATGGTATTAATCATACTTAATCGCCATATCAGTTTATAAAAATAGGATATGATGTAGTACCGAATAGTATGAACATATAGTATGATATATGATCGTATATGCTTAATTACCTATTCATAATAATCTAATTAGCTATTAGTATGATAAATGACATATGCCACTTATGTTTGATGGTAAATTAGCAAGAAAATAAACCGACATAATTGTTATAGATTATACTAAATACATTGTGGGGACAAGGGTACATGGGGTAGTGACATATACATGAGGATATGATATACTTGTGGTTAGTGTTTTCCTTAATCATATGATACATTAGTACATGGGAGTGAGACATATATGGTGATATCAAATTCATTGTAACCATGTGTATGGAGTGGGATAGAATGCCCATTGGTATGACATAGGGTGATAGAATTAGCAAGTCGTATACAATAGTTCTTTCCCTAATCAAAATTAGTATGTGGTTCATGGACATTATAGTATTAATTTTCCACCATATATTAATCTATTCACCCCAAGTCCATATAACCCCACGTGGATGTAATGTATCATGGATACACTATAGTTAACAACTTGCCATACTATTCTATGACCAACGCTGTTACAACGACATCTAATATAGGATCACTAGTCTTAGCTTACCTCTAACCCATTCTAGTCTCATATTATACAGTATTAATCATACTCAATTGCCATAGAAGTTTAAATATATAGGATGTGATGTAGTACTGAATAGTATGAACATATAGTATGATATATGAGGGTATATGGTAGATTACCTATTCATAATACTCTAATTGGCAATTAGTATGACAAATGACGTATGCAATTTATGTCTGATGGTAAATTGGTCAGTGAACAAGGATAATCCATATAATCGTTATAGATTACATTAAATACATTGTGGGGACAAGGGTACATAGGGTAGTGATATATTCTACTATGCATGAAGATATGATCTATGTGTGGTTAGTGTTTTGCTCAATCATATGGTACATTAGTACAGGAGTGAGACATACATACTGATATCAAATTTATTCCAACCATATATATGGATTGAGATAAAATGCCCAT
Source organism: Jatropha podagrica (assembly GCA_947857235.1). Classification (NCBI taxonomy): domain Eukaryota; kingdom Viridiplantae; phylum Streptophyta; class Magnoliopsida; order Malpighiales; family Euphorbiaceae; genus Jatropha; species Jatropha podagrica. Next base: position 14,608 of record CANUEP010205134.1, on the reverse strand, counting down.
TGGTATGACTCAGGCTGATAGAATTCGCAAGATATATACAATAGTTCTTTCCCTAATCAAAATTAGTATGGGGTTCATGGACATTATAGTACTAGTTTCCCACCATATATTAATCTATTCACCCCAAGTCCATATAACCCCCACATAGATGTAATGTATCATGACTACACAATAGTTAACAACTTGCCATACCATTCTATGACTATTACAACAACATCTAATATGGGATCACTAATCCCAGCTTACCTCTACCCCTCTCTTGTCTAATATTATATGGTATTAATCATACTCAATCGCCATAGAAGTTTATACACATAGGATATAATGTAGTACCAAATAGTATGAACATACAATATGATATATGATAGTAAATGGTAGATTACCTATTCATACTACTCCAAATGGTTATTAGTATCATAAATGACATATGCCACTTACATTTGGTGGTAAATATGTCAGTGAATAAGGATAATTCATATAATCACTATACATTAAATTAAATACAATGTGGGGATAAGGGTGCATGGGATAGTGATATATTATGCTATACATGAGGATATGATATAACTATGGTTAGTTTTTTCCTCAATCATATGATACAGTAGTATAAGAGTGAGACATATATGGTGATATTGAATTCATTGCAACTATATATATGGAGTGAGAGAAAATGCCCATTGGTAAGACATAGGGTGGCAGAATCAGCAAGTCGTATACCATAATTCTTTCCCTAATCAAAATTAGTATATGGTTCATGGACATTATAGTGCTAGTTTCCCACCATATATGTATCCATTCACCCCTAGTCCATATAACCCCCATGTGGATGTAATGTATCATGGCTACACTACAGTGAACAACTTGCCATACCATTTTATGGCTAAGGCTATTACAATGACATCTATTATAGGATCACTGATCCTAGCTTACCTCTATCCCACTCCTGTATAATATTATACGGTATTAATCATACTCAATCGCCATAGATGTTTATAAATATAGGATATGATGTAGTATCGAATAGTATGAACATATAGTATTATATACGATGGTATATGGTAGATTACCTATTCATAATACTCTAATTCACAATTAGTATAATAAATGACATATGCAACTTACGTCTGACGGTGAATTAGTTAGTGAATAAGGATAAATTTATATAATCATTATAGACTACATTAAATACATTGTGGGGACAAGGGAACACGGGGTGGTGATATATTATGCTATGCTTGAGGGTATGATATACTTGTGGTTAGTGTTTTCCTCAATCGTATGGTACATTAGTACAGGAGTGAGACATATATGCTGATATAGTTTTTTCCTTAATCAAAATTAGTATGTGGCCCATGGACATTATAGTACTAGTTTTCCCAAATCAAAATTAGTATCTATTCAACCCCAGTCCATATAACCCCCACGTGGATGTAATGTATCTTTGCTAAACGACAACTAATAACTTGCCATACCATTCTTTGGCTAAGGCTATTACAACGACATCAAATATAGGATCACTAATCCCAGCTTATCTCTACCTCACTCCTGTATAATATTATACATTATTAATCATACTCAATCACCACAGAAGTTTATAAATATAGGATATGATGTAGTACCGAATAGTATGAACATATAGTATTATATACGATGGTATATGGTAGATTCCCTATTCCTAATACTTTCATTGTCTATTAGTATGATAAATGACCTATGTCACTTATGTTTGATGGTTAATTAGTCAGTTAACAAGGATAATCCATATAATCATTATAGATTGCATTAAATATATTGTGGGGACAAGGGTACATGGGATAGTGATATATTATGCTACACATGAGGATATGATATAACTGTCGTTAGTGTTTTCCTCAGTCATATGGTAAATTAGTATAGAAGTGAGACATATATGGTGATATCAAATTCATTACAACCATATATATGGTGTTAGATAGAATGTCCATTGGCCGTTGCTATCTAAAACTCTATCTGATGGGTATACGACTTGCTGATTCTGTCACCCTATGTCATACGAATGAACACTCTATCTCACTTCATATATATGGTTATAATGAATTTGATATCACTATATATCTCTCACTCTGATACTAATGTAGCATATGATTGAGGAAAACATTAACCACGGGTGTATCATATCCTTATGTATAACATAATATATCACTACCCTATGTACCCTTGTCCACACAATGTATTTAATAATGTAATCTATATGAATTATATGGATTATCCTTATTCACTGACTAATTTACTATCAGACATAAGTGGCATATGTCATTTATCATACTAACAGCAAATTTGAGTATTTCGAATAGGTAATCTACCAATACTATCATATATCATACTATATGTTCATACTATTCGGTACTACATCAGATATTATGTTTATAAACTTCTATGGTGATTGAGTATGACTAATACTGTATAATTTCAGACAGGGGTGACGTAGAGGTAAGCTAGGATCAATGATCCTATATTAGAGTTCGTTGCAATAACATTGGCCATAGAATGGTATGGCAAGTTGTTAACTGTAGTGTAGCTATGATACATTACAACCATGTGGGGATTATATAGACTTGGGGTGATTAGATACATATGGCAGGAAACTAGTACTATAATGTCCATGAGCCACATACTAATTTTGATTCGGGAAAGAACTACGATATACGACTTGTTGATTCTATCACCCTATGTCATAACAATGGGCATTCTATCTCACTCCATACATATGGTTGCAATGAATTTGATATCACTGTATATGTCTCAATCCTGTACTAATGTACGATATGATTGAGGAAAACACTAACCACAACCATATCATATCATCTTGTATAGCATAATATATCACTAGCCCATGTACTCTTCTCCCCACAATGTATTTAGTGCAATCTATAATGATTATATGGATTATCCTTTTTCACTGACTAGTTTACCATCAAACATAACTGGCATGTGTCATTTATCACACTAATAGCCAATTAGAGTATTATGAATAGGTAAATTACCATATACTATTGTTCATAGTATTCGGTAGTACATCATATTCCTTTATTTATAAACATCTATGGCGATTGACAATGAGTAATACAATATAATATCAGACAGGAGTGGGGTAGAGGTAAGCTGGGACTAGTGATTCTATATTAGATATCATTATAATAGCCTTCGCCATAGAATGGTTTGGCATATTGTTAACTATAGTGTAGCCATGATAAATTACATCGACATGGGGGTGAATAGATATAGATGGTGGGAAACTAGTACTATAATGTCCATAAACCACATACTAATTTGATTAGGGAAAGAACTATGGTATATGACTTGCTAATTCTATCACCATATGTCTTACCAATGGGATTCTATCCACTTCATTTATATGGTTGCAATGAATTTGATATCACCATATATGTCTCACTCCTGTAGTAATGTACCATATGATTGAGGGAAACACTAATCACAGGTATATCATATTCTCATGTATAGCGTATATCACTACCCTATGTACCCTTGTCCACACAATGTATTTAATAATGTAATCTATACAAATTATATGGATTATCCTTATTCACTGACTAATTTACTATCAGACATAAGTGGCATATGTCATTTATCATACTAACAGCAAATTTGAGTATTTCGAATAGGTAATCTACCATATACTATCATATATCATACTATATGTTCATACTATTCGGTACTACATGACATCCTATGTTTATAAACTTCTATGATGATTGTGTACGATTAATACCATAAAATATCTTACTACAGTGGGGTAGAGGTAAGATGGGACCAATGATCCTATATTAGAGGTCGTTGTAATAGCCTTGGCCATAGAATGGTCTGGCAAGTTGTTAACTCTAATGTAGCCGTGATACATTACATTTACATGAGGGTTATATGGATTGGGGGGTCAACAGATATATATGGTGGGAAACTAGTATTATAATGTCTATGAACCCCATACTAATTTTGATCAAGGAAAGATTTATGGCATATGACTTGCTTACACTATTACCTTATGTCATATCAATGAGCATTCTATCTCACTCCATATAAATGGTTGCAATGAATTTGATATCACCATATATGTCTTAATCCTATACTACTGTATCATATGATTGAGAAAAACACTAACAACAGTTATATCATATCCTCATGTATAGCATAATATATCACAACCCCATGTATCCTTGTCACTATAATGTATTTAATCAAATATATAACGATTATATGGATTATCCTTATTTACTAATAAATTTACCAACAGACATAATTGACATATGTCATTTATCATACTAATAGCCCATTGGAGTATTATGAATAGGTAATTTAACATATACTATCATATATCATACTACATGTTCATACTATTTGGTACTACATCAGATCCTATGTTTATATAAACTTCTATAGTGATTGAGTATGATTAATATGTTATAATATCACACCGGAGTGGGGTAGAGGTAAGGTGGGATAAGTGATCTTATATTAGATGTCGTTGTAATAGCGTTGACCATAGAATGGTATAGTCAGTTGTTAAGTGTATTGTACCCATGATACATTACATCCACGTGCGGGTTATATGGACTGGGGGCAAATAGATATATATGGTGGAAAACTAGTACTATAATATCCATGAAACCCATACAAATTTTGATTGGGGAAAAAACTATGGTATACGAATTGCTAATTCTATCACCCTAGGTGATACCAACAGACATTTTATCTCACTCCATATATATAGTTGCAATGAATTTGATATCACCGTATATGTCTCACTCATATACTAATGTAGCATATGATTGAGGAAAACATTAACAACAGGTATATTATATCCTTATGTATAACATAATATATCACTACCCTATCTACCCTTGTCCTCATAATGTATTTAATATAATCTATATCAATAATATGGATTATCCTTATTCACTGACTAATTTATCATCAAACATAAGTGGCATAGTCATTTATCATACTAATAGCAAATTAGAGTATTATGAATAGGTAATCTACCATATACTATCATATATCATACTATATGTTCATACTATTCGGTATTACATTACATCCTATGTTTATAAACTTCTGTGGCAATTGAGTATGATTAATACTGTATAATACCAGACTAAAGTGGGATAGAGGCAAGCTGGGACATAGAATGGTATGGCAAGTTGTTAATTGTAGTGTAGCCGTGATACATTACATCGATGTGGGGATTATATGGACTGAGCTTGAATAGATATATATGGTGGGAAACTAGTACTATAATATCCATGAACCACATATTAATTTTGATCAGGGAAAGAACTATGGTATACCACTTGCTGATTTTGCCACCCTATATCATACCAATGGGCATTCTATCTCACTCCACATATATGGTTGCAATGAATTTGATATCACTAATGTATGTCTCACTCTTGTACTAATGTACCATATGATTGAGGAAAACACTAACCGCAGGTAAATCATATCCTTATTTAAGCATAATATATCACCACCCCATGTACCCTTGTCCCTGCAATGTATTTAAATGTAATCTATAACAATTATATGGATTATCCTTATTCACTAACTAGTTTACCATCAGACATAAGTGGCATATATCATTTATTATACTAATAGTCAATTAGAGTATTATGAATAGGTAATCTACCATATATAATATCATATATCATACTGTATGTTCATACTCTTCGGTACTACATCATATCCTATGTTTATAAACTTTTATGGAGATTGTGTGTGATTAATACCCTGTAATATCACACATGAGTTGGATAGAGGAAAGCTTGTATCAATGATCCTATATTAGATGATGTTGAAATAGCCTTGGCCATAGAATGGTATGGCAAGTTGTTAACTATAGTATAGCCATGATATATTACATCTATATGGGGGTTATATTTGGTGGGAAACTAGTACTATAATGTCCATGAACCGCATACTAATTTTGATCAGGGAAAGAACTATGGTATGCCACTTGCTAATTCTGTTGCCCTATATCATACTAATGGGCATTCTATCTCACTCCACATATGTGGTTGTAATGAATTTGATATCACTATGTATGTCTCTCTCTTGTACTAATGTACCATATGATTGAGGAAAATACTAACCGCAGGTAAATCATATCCTCATTTATGGCATAATATATCACTACCCCATGTACCCTTGTTCCCACAATGTATTTAAATATAATCTATAATAATTATATGGATTATCCTTATTGACTAACTACTTTACCATCAGACATAAGTGGCATATATCATTTATCATACTAATAACCAATTATATGGTATATGAATTGCTAATTCTATCACCCTAGATGATACCAACGGACATTCTATCTTACTCCACACATATAGTTGCAATGAATTTAATATCATCATATATTTCTCACTCCTGTACTAATGTAACATATGATTGAAGAAAACACTAACCACAGGTATATCATATCCTCATGTATAACATAATATATCACTACCCCATGTACCCCTGTCCCCACAATGTATTTAATATAATCTATAATGATTATATGAATTATCTTTATTCACTTTCCAATTTACCATCAAACATAAGTGTCATCTGTCATTTATCATATTAATAGCCAATTAGAGTATTATGAATAGGTAATCTACCATATATAATATCATATATCATGCTATATGTCATACTCTTCGGTAGTACATCATATCCTATGTTTATAAACTTATATGGCAATTGATTAATACCGTATAATATCACACAGGAGTGGGGTAGAGGTAAGCTGGGATTAGTGATCCTATATTAGATGTCGTTGTAATAGCCTTGGCCATAGGATGGTATGGCAAGTTGTTAACTGTAGTGTATCCATGACACATTACACCTACGTGGGGGTTACCCATATAACATATGTCATAATTTTATGATAATCCCCCACATGGGTCTATGTGTAACACCCGCCACCCAATCCTGGAGAACCAGACGGCGGATGCCACATTCAGTGTGAAGCACCGTCTTATATCACCTACTAACTCTAGATCACATATTGGATGTGGTTAGATTTTCATAAGGAGGCAAGTAATTCAAAATTTAAAAATAAAGTTTAAGGAAATTTCTATGAAAATTCCGCAAGAGTTTCCCCTAAAAATTAACAAAAAAAAAAAAAAAAATATACACACTTCCAATATAATTCCTCCAAACCCCAAACTCCAATTCAACATAACATGTCACAAGCACTTTTAAAAGGTTGCATTAATTTACTTAAGTTCTATCATAATAATTCACCATTCATTCCAAAAATATATATATCATCATTCATACACCATACATATAATCAAATAGTGATACTTAAATATCCACAAATCTCATTATTTACATTCTCAATATTTACAAACCCAATTTTGTTACTATAAATCTATACATGCCATAATCTATATTAATATACATATCCTATCCAAAAGCTACACTTCTACTCTAATGCTACCTCTCCGGTCTTCATGTAGCACCCACAGCTCACAACATTGCCATGATAAAAATCAATGCGCTGAGTGGAAGACTCACTAGTGCTAAAAGATTATAAATTTGAAATAACCAAAAAATACCAAGTCATAAATCTCAAATATCTTTGAAAATAGTTAAATCAGAATATATATTAAGCATTGAAAATGTGCTATTAAAATCCAATACATCGAAAATCATAAGAAATTCACATCTTAAAAATGTATACCAAACTCAATATAAACAGAATATATCACAAATACCAATATACTTTCGATTTCTTTATAACGAAATAAAATTTCATTTTATTTTTAAGGCTCATACCAATACTGAATGAATGTAAGCATATCCAATTGTGGCCTGTGAAAGCGCTACTGCGGCCTATGAAAGCACCATCCACCAATCACACAATTGTGGCCTATGAAAGCATCAACGTGGCCTATGAAAGCATCAACGTGGCCTATGAAAGCATCAACGTGGCCTATGAAAGCTCCATGCAGAAGCAGGAATACATTTTATAAGGGCGGATAACCCTAGCATATGATAATAGCTCCACTAAACAGAATGGGCTGATAGCTCGAGCATGCTCACATATCGCAATACATATCATCATACCACATTTCAATTATGTATAGTAGAGCTCAAAATAAATGCATTCTCCCACAAATAATTTTATTTCTCATTCACCATTCCTTATACAAAACATTCTATAATTAACACTTATTATTTCAAAATCATTTAATTTACAACTTATAAATGCACTTCAAAATCCTTTATATTTAAAGCCAAAACCATACTTTCTTAATCACAAATAATCATAGCTTAGGAATACTTAAAGTACAACATTTAAAGAGAACAAAAATATGCCTTACCCATTAAAGGAGGTTCGGCCTCTTTAGGTCACAAAAGGGAAAGAATCCCCTCCCATAAAACACCATATTTCAAACCAAAAACACTTAATTAAAACATTAAAACCATTACTTAAATCATTTAATATTAAAACTCATCTTTTCACTTTCAACTCTTCTTTAAGTTTTGACAAAACTCTTAAACATAAAAAATACAAGAAAATGGTTTTAACCGTCATCATTTTACTTACAAACAAGCTCATTTAAGTTCAAATTAAACATAAAAATCAAAGGACACAAAGTGTCCTTCACCATGAGTGGTTCGACCACTCTTGAGAGAAGAGGAAGGGGAGGTTCCTCTTCTCATTCAAGCATTCTTTCATGCCTTTAAATCATGGAAAATCACAATGAAACCATCACACAAAAATTTTCCAACTCAATTCACACACATTCTCAAAAATCAGTCAAAACCTAAAAATTTCAACTTAAAGAAATTGAAAGGGAATTGAGAGTATTATTGCACTAACCTCTTACTTAAGCTTAAACAAGCTTAGAAGACTCTATTCCTTGGCATTCTCTTTGCCCTTTGAGGATGGTTCTCCAACTTCTTCAAAGTAGTAGAAAATCCCATCAAAATAAAAAATTAACATTGGAAAAGAAAGGAGCATGATGTAATGCATTAATTCCATGTCTAATCCTAGAATTCTACTCATTAAATCACAAAACTCAAAAATTCACAACTTAGCTCTTCAATGGTAACTTCAATTCTCTTAGTCTTTAATCACAATTTCCAACTTCCACTACTTAGTTCTTAAGGTTTAATCACAATTCTTTGGTTTAATTAGGTAGTTTAGTGGTAATTTGTGGGTAGAAAAATGAATGATAATGGAGGGAGAAGAGCGGAAGAAGTTGGCATGGAGATGGTGGAAGAAGAAGAAGATGGAGATGTGGGTGTTGCTTGGTGAGTGGTAGATTTTAGGTAGAAAAGTCAAACTTGACTTCTTATTTTATGCTAAATCAAGGACTATGATCAAGTCCTAGGTAATCTCATCCAATGACTCTAAATATTCATAAAATAATTATCTTTCAATTATTATTTAACTCCACTAATTAATTAAATTAATTCCACAAAAATAATCCATCGTTTATTCCTTAATATACTACACTAAAAAATAATATTCATTAGTTGCCACAATTCTCTAAAAATATTCATGAAATATTTCCTACCCACTTAAATCATGCAAACATGCTTTAAAAATCTTAAATAAAATATTAGACACATGTAGTAATTTTTTCGGACCGAAATAATACCAAGTCCTAGACTGATGGTACTATTCACAGACCGGTAAATCACTATTACTGACACTGAAAAAAAAATAGTCTATTACACTATGTGATTACTAACCATTTGTTGATCCATATAGGGGTAGTATAATAGATATTGGTAGGCAGGTATGTATACGTTGGGGGAAATATATCATTGCAAGGGGTATACTACATAATGATTACGGGTTTGGTTAATAAATCTAGATATTAGTAATATTGTAAACTATCATAGGTTATCATCCTTTGACTTCATTTGCATTTTGAAATAAATAACTCTGCAGAAATATTTGATCAAGATAACATTGAGTTTTCAAGATAACTTTCAGATTGACACTATTGCACTCTTTGATACTCGAGCAGATCTTAATTACATTAAGCCTCTGTTCTTAATAATGGTGTCCACATAAAAACCACATTTCTTATTGCTGAAGACATTTCATATAGTGTCATCTTAGGAATTCCATTTATCAATATTGTCACTCCCTATCAAGTTGATCATACCTTCATTTCCTCCATTTTCAGTAACACTAGGCTCATTTTTCCTTTTGTAGAAAAAGCAAAATTGCAAAATTTAGATCTTTTGAAAGCCCATTCTATTCACATTTAGTTTTATTTCATTTTTGTTTACTAACCTTTTCTTTTTATTTCTCAAGATGGAAAAAAAAAATAAAAAAGTTTGGTTCGGTTACTTTGCCAGTTTTCCCAAAAGGAACAAATTTATCATTTAAAATTCTTCCTGGTAGTTAGATAGATGATACTCAATAATGCATTCTAGATAACATCTGGAATGCACGAGAGAACTGTACCAAGACATTAGCCAATTTAAATGCATTATTATATTATTTTAGCTAGATTTTCAAAGCTCAGATTGTCCTTGAACAATCTAGCAAAGGAAAATGTACAAGTAGTCAGATACAAAATTCTAACCAACCAAAATATTGTAACAATTGCAATATAATGGTAAAAAATTTCACATCTCTTTGTCAACAAATTCATGAAGAGAATCAAAATCTCAAGAGGAAAATCAAGATTCTCTCTACTCCACTGGTAGATGAGAAAAGACAGCACCTAACCCCACTGGTTAGGGAAGAAAAATTGAGTGCACCTTTAGCCCCACTGGCTATAGAGAAAAATTTGAGAGAATCTTTCCGCCTATTATAGAAAGGAACTCCAAAAAAGCTGATTGATGAAGAACTAGAAAAAAAGAAAGCAAGAATTTTTTTTCAGTCAAGCTTACTTGGAAAAATTCCCTTCAGATATTAAGAATGAAATATGCGAAAAGATCGATGAAAGCTCCATGCAGAAGCATGAATACATTTTAAACTTTCTTCAAGATTGTGCTGTACATAAGGTTTTCATTCTAGGATTATCTTGGACATGGGAAACCCATTATGGTGAAAGACACAGAACTTGCCCAAAGACAGATTTCGACCATCAATTTTCCCCTTTTGCGAGAAAAGACTGCAGATGCCATCTGACTTACAACATTTGTAGGGTTTGTCAAACCAATCACTATTAGAAATAGAGAAATTGGTGAAATTCTAATAATGCCTCACATGCTATTAGATTATGGATATCTTCACCAACTTGTTTTTAGAAAACCAAATCAAGCCAATAGCTTTGGAAGAAAATTGTAAACAATCGTCAAAAAGAGTTTCAATTTTGGAAAATATGTCCAAGTCATGATTGATACAAAAGCTCCTGAATGGATTAATGGACTCAATTATCGAGCTCAACAAAAAATGTTAATAACAACAAAAGATGGATATCCCAGTCCAAAGACAGATTATCTTCCATGGCCTTGTCATAATAATTCTCTTCGAGAATAAATAAAGCATTAACAATCAAGGGTCTTTGCAAGGAATTTCGATTGAGATGATTCATATTTTGCCAGACCAATAAAATTAATTATTGAAGATCCTTACTGTAAGATCTATGGTACCAAAAAGATACAGATACAAATGGAAATACCTTTTTGGTCTTTCGTGGACCTAATTCATTTATACAGGATGGAGTATGAAGAAGAATACGAAAAAGGTATCACAAGAGGTAGTAGCGAAAAATGTTTGAGGATACTTTGGTATCAATAATTAAAAAAAAAAGAGAAAATGATTTTTACAGGTAGTAGACTCAGAAAACATTTCAACTAGAAGAATATTACCAGTGCAAGAAATTCGACAGTTCAAGTAGAAGACCAAAAAAAAAAAAATCCTCACCACAAATATCCTGCTCCACTCATAAGTGAACAACACCCACATGTTCCCCACAATATCCATTTCCATTCATAAGTGGATGGGTCCCACATGTTCCCTACTCATTACACTTGCCCAAATAGTAAAAACCCATGCCCAAATAGGAACCTTGCCCAAAATTTTTCCTATAAAAGGCAACTCACGCTTTTATCCCAAAACACAATTATTACACAATTTTAACACACAACTCTCCTACACTTCTACCTCCCACTACCTCTCAAACACATCTCCCTCTACAACCTTCTCCCCATCCCTTTCATCCTTCCTTCTTATCCTTCTCCTTCTACCATACCCCTCTCCTCCCTTCTCCTAGATATTATTATCATGAACTAGTACTTGTAGTAGTAGAAGTTTGTAATCATTAGAAGTTGTAATCAAGCACGAAGTTTGGACTAAGTTCCTCAAGTAATTTATGTAAACGTTCTCTCCCATCTTTTCCTTTATGGTTATTTAGTATTCTTCCTTTATCACTTATGCTTATTTAGTTCTTCCGCTATTATTTATATTCTAACTTGTTCTTCCTTTATTATTTATGTTTATCTAGTTTATTTTTTTAATTTTCTATACCAGTTGTTGATGAAACTTGTCGTTGCCAGTTCGTGTTACTGGTTTTATTTACTTAAGTTCTTGTTTCTTTATTTTTCTTTTACTATACCAATTGTTCATGAAACTGGTCATTGCCCAGTTCGTGTTACTGGTTTTATTTACTTTTACTCTTTATCTTCCAATTATCTGGTCCTTTGATTTGATATCCAGTTATCTAGTCCTTTAATTTACTTTTTATCTTTGCAGTAATCTGGTCCTTTATATTTATGTTATTTATTTTATGTTCTTTTATTTATGTTCTTTTATTTATGTTGTTTCTTTAATTTTCTCTTATTGCTTTAATTAGTTTATTTTCAGTTACTTTTCTCTTCTTGCCTTTGGTTATTTTCTATAATTAGTTCTCTTCTCTATCTTTTTAATATTAATTGTCTTCTCGATTTTCTACCCCTTTTGATCCTTCCTCCTCCTTAGTATCAGAGCCCGGTGGGGATAGAGTGATTGTTTATTGGGTTTGCTCCTGTTCTTTTTAGTTCTACCTAGCTCTAGTGTGAGGGTTTTGATGGGGGTGAGTGGTCCCAGTAGTAAGACCTAGAGAGGTAGTAAAACCATTGGTCAACTTATCATTACGGGAGTAGCACTCGAGCTAAGTATTACTAAGAAACCATGAGTATCCTTAATAGAAATATCTCCTTCTCTTTTGACTCCTCTACCTCTAGTAGGAACAAAAAGAAAATAGTGAATATTAAAGAAATTATTATTGAATATTTTGAAATTGATAAGACATCTTTGCACTATGAATTTTATGACTCTCATAACAAAGAGAAAATACTATGGTTTTTCAAAAACTTCCTTGAACAAAGACATCAAATCCAAGAAAAATATTATGAATACATGCATAAAAAGCGCATGAACATTCTATTTTTGAAATGGTTTGAAGAATTTGCTTTCAAAAATAATATTGAATATCCTTTCAAAGCCATGAAAATTGTTTTTGAAAAAACCTCAGAAGTAGAACAATCTTTCCAAAACATTGAAGATTCTTCAAATGCAGATGAAACAACGCTTGTTCTTTCACTTGTTAATAAAATTAACAAAGAGGAAAAATATGATCATGGTTTTCAAACTAATGACAGTCATCAAGAAAAAGATTTGTGGGAAGACCATTCAAATCCTCAAAACTTTTGTTTCGTAGAGAGCCATTCATCCCAAATTTTTGAGATCCCTCTCTTTCTAGTCATCTCCTTGCATATAAAAGATAATCCTTTGTTTGCTAACAAAAAATTTTGTAATCCCGTTTGGCACAAAGATATTTTCCCCAAAAAATATTTCAGTCGAATACTTTGGGAAAATAATTTAAATCAAAAAACTTTTCTTGCTCTTTCCTCCCTTTAAAGATTTCTTTTTTGCATAATTTTTTTAGTCCAAACCTCAAAACTTTGTTTTTCTAAAGAAATTTCTTGGGTACCTCAAAAGTTTTATTAACTTCTCAGATTTCTCTTCTCCTTCTCAAAATCCCAAAAAAATTATTGCTTTACCATTTTCAAATGTTAAGAAAATAAATGTTCTCTCAAAAGAACAAAAGCTTTTTCTTGATATTATTAGTGATGTTTCAAACCCAGAAATCCAAAAGGAATGCATAAAAAAACTTCAACAGTCCTTTAGTGCAACTTCTCTGTCTAGTGAATCTCTTGAGATAAGCAAATGTTTTGATTCTACTCTTCAGGGAGCAAAAAAGGGAATTAGACTGGTCAAGCGAGAATTTCAACAACTAAAGCAAAAATTGAAAGATGATGTTCAAGTTCTTAACTCCTTGATCTCTAAAGACTCTGAAGAAAATCTTGATGAAAAACAAATGCTTTTGTTGCAAAAATCTCAAAAAATTCCAATTGATTTTGTTTGTATTTTGCAAAAGTCACCTCTCGAAAGTACTTGATCAAAGTTACATTGAATTTGCAAAGTCAATCTCAACCAAAGGCAATTTGTTTTCAAAAGGATTTTCAAATTGATACTATTGCACTCTTTGATACAGGAGCCGACCTCAATTGTATCAAAGAAGGAATAGTACCTTCGACCTTTCTTCGAAAGACTGACGAGGAGTTGAGAACAGCTAATGATACTCCTCTAAAGATC
>CANUEP010205009.1:0-12472 GCA_947857235.1 Jatropha podagrica | reverse complement strand
AAATTACTTGCCTCCTTATGGGAATTTAACCACTCTTAAATTGTGATCTAGCTTTAATAAGTGCTATAAGACGGTGCTCCGGCACCGATTGTGGCATCCGTCGTCTGGTTCTTCGGGATTAGGCGGCGGGTGTTACAGTTGTTAGTTGTTGGGAAGTCTAGGTGAATTACATAGTGTACTTTTATTCTCTTTGGTCCTTGTAAGACCACCCCTATCGCAGCTCCTAGGCTTCCCAAAGCCCCATCTGTGTGAAGTTTCCAAATATCCCCTTCCAAACTCGATTTTGTTGATTTGGAACCCTCCATTTGACCCTCACCAAAGAATTCGACTATAAAATCAACTTTCATTGCTGTGCGGGATTCATATCTGATATCAAATTCACCTAGCCTGATAGACTATTCCACCAATCTTCCTGAGGTTTCAGCTTGGTGTAAAACCTTTTTAAGCGGATAGGATGTTCGGACAATAATAGTGTGCGACTTGAAGTAATGGCATAGGCAATTGGATGTTGTGAGGATGACGAAGGCTAACTTTTCCATGCATGGATATCATAATTCAGCTCCCCTTAAGACTTTGCTTATGTAATAAATGGGATACTGCTCACCACCTTCTTCCCTGAGCAATACCGAAGCCACTAAATTCTCCGTGGCTGCTAATTATAAATACAAGGGTTCATCTTTCTTGGGTTTACTCAAGAGTGGAGTAGAGGATAGAAACTCTTTAATCTGATCGAAGGCAAGTTGGCACTGATCATCTCACTTGAACCCTCTCAACTGCTTTAGTGTTTGATAGAAGGGCATGCACCTTTTAGCCGAATAGGAGATAAATCTTCCTAAGGCAACTATTCGGCCATTTAATTGTTGAACTTCATGAATGTTGGCAGGCAGTTTCATGTCCATGATTGCTTTGATCTTCTCAGGGTTCGCCTCTATTCCTCTCTAAGATATCATGAAACCTAAGAATTTTCCTTCTTTGACCCCGAACGAACATTTTTCTAGGTTGAGTTTCATGCCGAACTTGTTCAGAATGCAAAATGCTTCTTGTAAATCTCTAGGATGGTCAACAGCTCGGATGCTTTTCACTCTCATGTCATCAATATATACCTCTAATGTTCGTTCGATCTATTCCTTGAACATTTGATTGACCAGTCTTTGATATATTGCGCTAGTATTTTTCAATCCGAAGGGCATAACCTGGTAGCAACAGGTGCCTTGGTCCGTAATGAAACTTGTTTTTTCAGCATCCAATTCGTTCATTCTGATCTGGTGGTACCCTGCTGCTGCATCAACAAGGTTGTACACTTCATATCCGACTATTGAGTAGACTAACTGATCAATGTTAGGCAAAGGGTATGAATCTTTTGGGCATGCGTTGTTCAGATCTATAAAGTTAATGCAAAGTCTCCACTTCCCAATAGGTTTAGGTACAAGGACAACATTTGCCAGCCATTCCG
Organism: Jatropha podagrica; assembly: GCA_947857235.1. Classification (NCBI taxonomy): domain Eukaryota; kingdom Viridiplantae; phylum Streptophyta; class Magnoliopsida; order Malpighiales; family Euphorbiaceae; genus Jatropha; species Jatropha podagrica. The sequence goes on along the minus strand of CANUEP010205009.1, from coordinate 11,019 downwards.
GATAATCTACTTCTCTTATGAACCTTGCTTTTAGAAGTATGTCAATTTCTGCTGCTATCACTTGCTGCCTTTCATACCCATGATTTTGTTTTTTTTGCTTAATGGGCTTAAAGCTTAGATCTATGCTGAGTTTGTGAGAGATGATGTTCGGATTTATCCCTATTATATCGCCTGCAGACCATGCAAAGCTGTGTACGTTATCTCTCAAGACTACCTTCATGTTCTCCTATATTTTGCTCAGTAAATCAGCTCCCATCTTTATGCTTTTCCCTTCCTCAATTTCCCATGTAATTAGCTCGCCCACCGATTCAGGGCTAGAGTCTCCTTTAGGCCTTGGGATGTCAAAAGGAAGGTGTTTTGTGTGCTAATCCTTCGATTCTTCTTCTGGCATCCACATAATTGGCAAAGTCAGTGGGAGACCCTTCAGAGCTACCACATAGGCTTCTCGCACTGCTTTTTGATCACCTCTCACAACTATTACTTCACCTTCATCAGAGTAAAACTTCATGGTTAAGTACTTGATACTTGTTACTGCCTCCAACTCATATAAGGCAGGTCTTCCTAATATAGCATTATAGGGGAACTGAAGATCTGCCACCATGAATTCCAACTTAACTCTTCTTGACAATTCTCCTTCATAGAGTTCCATGTCCAAATCTATTGTGCCTGCTACCTGAACTGGCTTACCTGCCAAGCCCACAAGGGGAGTACGGATGGGTTTTAACTTTTTGGTATCTAGTTTAAGGGCTTTGAATGCTTCCATGGTTAACATATTAACCACACTGCCCCCATCCACTAAGATCCTCTTCACTAGAAAGTTCTCCAAAATGCCTTCAATCACTAAGGCATCATTGTGTGTTATTCGGACCCGCTCTCCATCACTTTCAAAGAAGGATATGGGCTGCTTAGGTTTAACTATCTGCGGTGGTAGAATAGAGTATATCTCCCTTGCTTTTCTTTTTCTTGCTGAATTACTATCACCACCCACCAAGCCATCGAATATAGTATGAATAGTACCCACAGTCCGAACACCCCTATCAGGCTGGCTCGATTGTCTTTCTTCTTGTTTACTACCCCCTACAAATTATTTCAGCTCCCCTATTTGTATGAGGCGCTTAACTTCTTTTTTCAATTGCCAACAATCATCAGTTTCATGACCTACATCTCTGTGGAATTCACAATATTTGCTTTTATCCCTGCTACCTATCGAATCCTCCCTTATTTGTTTAGGATATTGACATGGGATTCGGTCACCTTATTCCATAATCCATGACAAAAATGTCGATCACAGTTTATTTATCGAGGGTAAACTTGGGATCTCGTGAGAATTCAGATCCTCTAGAGTATGGGGTTCGGACAATATAGCTTGTTCGGAGTGGTCGAATGGACGACCTTCTCCTTGGCGAGTGCCTATTTACGATGGGCGAGTGTCTCTTAGGTCTATGCTTCTCTTCCTTGGCTAGCTTGTGTTATTGTTGGGTCTCATAAGCTTCATCTAGCTTGGTATATTTATGGGCTCTCACCATGAGTTCAGCAAAAGTGGCAGGGGGATCAATGTTCAAATTTTCAAATAGTTTGTTGTATCTATAGTTTTTTGCCATTGCACTGATTACCACCTCGTCGTTCAGGTTCTCTACCTGCATGGCTACTCTTTGGAATCTAGCCACATACTGGTGCAACAATTCGCCTTCTTCTCTCTTTAGGTCTATCAAATCAAATGAAATTTTTTTAGATGGGATGCAGGTTATGAACCAAGCTCTAAAGGCTGCGGCTAATTGTGAGAAGGAATGGATAGACCCTGTTTTAAGTGTTTGGTACCATTCCTGTGCAGTGCCTTTGAGGGTAATCTGAAAGACTTTACAGATTAAGTCTTTCGAATTAGTTTGTAGATACATGATGGTTTGGAGAGTGTCCAAGTGACTCCTGGGGTCAGTATAACCATCATAAGATTGAAAAGAAGGGAGTTTGAATTTGGATGGAAAGGCTATGGCAAGTATGGTGGGAGATAGGGGTGAATCTTGGCGAAGACCATAATCTCCGTTTTCTTTTGATTCCCTACATTCTTGCACTATCTCCTTAACCACATCTCTGAGCTTCGCCTCATCCAAAATTTGGGTGTGACTGACCTCTTGCCCGCGGGTATGAGCAGGTTTTGATTCAGCTTCTTGGTACCGATCAGAGAAAGAGTGAGCTGGATGTCTAGGAGAAGGTGGATGAGTCTTTCCTTTGTTAAGGAGTGGGTCTATGGGTTTGGGGGGCATAATAGGATCGCCGCTAGGTGTGGAGCTTTCCAAGATATTCTTTAGAACAGTGGTGAATTGTGAATAAGCTTGGGCTAAAGCAGCCGCGACTTGGGGATTGGACACAGGTGGAAGGGTAAAGGTGATCGGATGAGTAGATTCGCCATGTCCATTGGCTAAGTCCCCTGTGTTAGGGTTTTCAGTTGGGTTGGTGGCCATGATGATGAATAGGGAGCTAAAAGATTGACGAGGATTAGGGTTTGGGAGAGGTTGAAGGTGCGATCCATGCTCACCGTACCAATTGTTAAACTCTTAGAATTTTGGGAGAGGTTGAAGGTGCGATCCATGTGCGATCCATGCTCACCGTACCAATTGTTAAACTCTTAGAATTTTGGGAGAGATTTATTGTGATTAACTCGTCTTTAGGGTAGAATTCAGGTATATATATTGGAGTTCAAACAGTCCGTATTGGATTAGGATTCTGAGTCCTATTTTGATTCCTATTTAGGGTTATAAAATATTATTATATGTTAACAATATTATATCTAAACTATCTAATATTGATTTAATATTGCATCTTATTTTAATCATAAAGTTTTATTTTTTATTCCACTTTAATAATTTTTTTCATACTATTTATTTATTTTGTTTTTATACATATTTGATAAAATAAAATAATAAGCTAAGCACCTAGAGATAATAAGATAAGGACTAAGATTTAAATATCCTACCTAAGATATCCACACAAATGGAGATAAAATCTCCATTATATTAGGAATTAGTTTGGCAATAGTCTCCATTTATTAACTATACTGTAAACCTTATAAACCATAAAGAGATATACAATATTGGCATCATATAGATTAATTTTGAATCTATCAATATTATTATCCTTATAATAAGATATTAAATAAAAAGCACTTAACGTATTTATCTTTTAGGAAAAAAATGCCTCCCTAAATTTTAGCCATATTTACATAAGCCTCCTTCAACATTTTGAAATTTACTTTAGCATCCATAAATATTTCTTCCATTACATAAAGCCATCCTTATGTAAGGATTTTATAGTTTTTCCATCAAATTTTCACCGAATGGCTGTGGGAAGAGAGAGAAAAATCAAGACTTTGAGTATCCTTCTCCCATCTCTTATAATGCGAGCTGAAAGTGAAAATGAGATTAGGGTTTTATTTTTTTTACATTTGAGTCACCTTTGGCAATGGCTTCTTTAAGTGTCAGTGACAATAGCTTCAACGGAAGGTTCATCAACACCTACTACAAGTGTGGGAAGAGGGTTGAAACTCGAATTTCAGAGACAATAAGGAACTAAAATAGATTATACTACTATTGTCAAAATAATGTATGTTGTTCCTTCTTGGGTTGGTGTAAATCTGTTTAATCTATGGATGGCAATGATTGTGTGGATTTTTGGGTGAAGGAAAGAAGCAATTGTAGTCAGCTAAGAGAATTGAAAGAGGAAATTATATGGCTACATCATGAATTGATTAAGCTTGTTGGGAAGGTTGAATCTATGTTTGGGTCTTTAAGGATATCAGTCCTTGTATGTTGTTTTTGTATTTTGATGGTGTTGATTTTAGTGATAGTGTTGATATCAAAGATGTGATTTTGATGTATTGATCGTTGTATTATGGTAAATGCTTGAAATGAAAGTACGAACTTTGCACCAATTTTGTGGAAATTCGTTTACATATTGTAGAAATAGATTCATTAACTGGAAATTCATTAATAATGGAAATTGAAAATTGAATGGGAATTCATTAACTTCATTAATAATGGAAAATGTAACTTACATTTCCATAAAAACAAAATTGTAGGTAACAAAGAAATATGTAAATTACCAACCAAAATATAATTATATCTAATCAAAATATCTGAGTTTTTACATTCCACATCTAACCAAAACCTAGTCTGTCAATAACATTAAAAGCAACCAGTTTCATAGTTAATGCTTCATCCCTGCAAATAAAAAAATAGTTCCTTTTCTTCACAACAAAATGACACAAACATTTGCTTCATAGTTCATCCTTTATCCCTACAAATAAAAAAACACAGCTCCACAAGTTCAGCCACATTTCCACCCAATAAAATAATGGAACACTTACCCTAGTGTAATCGCATAACACTTACCCTAATGACTGGAGGTGCTCTTTCACAAGTCCTTTTATTGTGACCTAACTATTTGCAGATATTACATCCCATAGTCCCAGTTTTTGTGGCTTGAGAACTTGGTTGAGCTTCTCCTCTTGTAGTATCCTTCTTTACTTAGGCCCTTCCAACTTTTCTTTTAATTTTTGGAGGGTGAATGACATTTGCTTCACTAATTGGCTGAAGCTGCAAGTCTGGCAATGGATAAATGATCCCTTGATATGTCTTCAAGTAATTGGCAATTGTGAAGTAATCATGCATATAGTCTTCTACATTTGCCCTCTTATAGATAATGCTAACACATGCATGCTTACAAGGCATCCTTGATGTCTGCCACCATCCGCAACTACATACATGATCTTTTTCCTATATCTTGTAACACCCCAAAATTTTGGATCTTAAAGTGGCATTATTTGGTCAAGTCAAGAACAGTATCACTCAAGAGGAAAATAATATTTTATTTGGACCCGATAATGATATTGAGTATAATTAATATTTGTGGAGTTAATTAGATTTTATGTGATTAGTTTTAATTAATTCAAGTTAAGATACAAATATTTCATGATAAATTAAGTAATAAATTATTAGTGAATAGTAGTTTATCGGTCTATAAGTAGTACCACCAGTCTGGGACTTGATATTATTTGAGTCCGAAAAAATTACCATTGCTACATTTTATTTCATTCAATACTTTTGGAACATGTTTGCATGATTGAGGTGGGTAGAGAATATTTCATAAATATTTTTTGGAGAATTTAAGTAATTAATGAATAGTGTTTTTTTTAGTGAATTAAAATTAAGGAAAACTTGAGGAATTATTTTTATGGAATTAATTTAATAAATATGTGGAGTTAAATAATAAATTGTGGAGGAATATTTGGTGAATATTTTAGACTCTAAGATGGAATTACCATGACTTAATCATGGCCATCCATTTGACATAAATTTGGAAGTAGCGAACTTTGACTTGCCAACTCAAAGTCAACTAGCTAACACTTTCTTATTTCTTCTTTTTTCTCCATTTTTGATGCCAACTCTTGTCTCCCTCTCAACCATTTTTCTTTCAACTTCTCTACTACTAAACTACCTAAAATTAAGTGAATTAAACCATAGTGATTAAACTTGATGAATTAAGTATAAAAGGTAGTAATTAGTGATGAATCAAGTAATTTGGATGTTACTACAAATTCAAGTAAGTTGTGAATTTTGGTTTCAAGTATTAATAAGTGAATTTCATAACATATATGTGTTAGATTATGCTCTAAATCATGTTCCATCTTTTTATTTGGTTATTTTTTATATTTTGAATAATTGTTTCTGTTACTTGAGGAGGTGGGTGAATCATCCTCTAAAGGCAAAGGAAAAGAGAAAGTTTAAGCTTTTTAAGCTTGTTTAAAAGGTTAGTGCAAGTAATTTTTCCATTCTTTTTCATCTCTTAAAGTTTGCAATTTCTAGGTTTTATGTCAATTTTAGGGATTTTGATTGTGTTTTAATTGTTGGATTTTGATTGCTTAAATGTGTTTTTGAATGAAGTGGATTATGTTTTAATGATTAATTTGAAAAAGAATTATCTCCTCTTCATTTGCTAGAAGAGGTCGAATCAATCTACTGAAGCGCCTTGATTTTTCTTTTGTTTTCATTCTTCAATTTCGCTTCTAATTTAATGTTTGATAAGTATGTATGGTGTGGTAAATTGCTATTTTATATTCTAAGTCTTTTATGAGGTTTTCAAGACTTGAAGAAAGCTTTTATTGTGTAAAAATGGATTTTGTAATTAAGTAATTACAAGTGAAGGTTATAATGGATTCTATAAGTGTTTTGAACTTGAAACTATAGTTATTTGTTGGAAGGAAACTTCTTCCCTTTTTTATCCTAAAGAGGCCAAACCATTGTTCACTTGGTAAGGCTTAATTTTATTTCTTTTTTATTGGTTTTCATGCCTTTTAAAGTTATGTTAAGTACATATTTTAAAAAACTAAGCTTTGATGGTATAAGTATGAAAAGTTATGAATATTTTCTACGTTGTAAGCTTATGATAATTTGAGAAAAAAGTGTTTTTGGTAACAATTAAGTATAAAAATATTTTGCTTGATTTTGATTCCAAAAGTGTTGTATAAAAAGTAATTATATGATGGTTTAAATCTCCACTTGTACTACTAATGTTTATGAACTTTATAATACTTAAAGAAGGTTTAATTCACGTAAAAAAAAGAGTTTTAAGATTAAAAGATTGCGGGTTTAAGTTTTAATGATTTTTATACATATTTTCAACTTGTAATTATGTTTATTTGAAAGAAGAGAACTCCCTTCCTTTATGTTCATGAAGAGGTCGAACCACGCTAGGGTGGTAAGGCTTGATTTTCATTTCTTTTAAGTTTGTTTTAGTCCTTTTATGTTAAATTAAGTATATATTTTGAATATGTAAACTTTGAATTTTATAAGTATGTAAAATGGTAAATCTTAAAAGTTATAAATTTTAATGAAGTTGAGGAAAATATGTTTAAGTAAATGTTTTGAAAATATAAGTCTTGATGCATAAGTATGAAAATGTGGAAATTTTACTAAGTTGTAAGTTAAGCAAATTTGAAGTAAAAATATTTGAGTTATGAAATGATTTATGATAAGAAGGTTTATAAGAAATATTATGAATTATAATGAAATATTTGATTTTGGGCTCTTATATGTTTTGGTGGAAACGTGGTATGATATGATTCAATTAAGTAATTTGAGTATGCTCGACTTCAATGCCATTATGTTATTAAGCTATTATCATATGCTAGACTCTGAATATCTTATGTTTAAGTAGACTCGCTTATTATATATAAGTTGGCTTTTGAAGCCTTTATGATATAGTTAGCGACCTAAGGCCAAATATGATATGTTATGGAATCTGATCTACTTATATTTCTCCTAAGTGTATATGAGCCATATATAAATGTTGTAAGAGATATAAGATTGAGTTTTTATAATATCATTTATGTTTAATTAATGTAAAGATATATGTATACAAAAATGTATTTTATAAGGTTGTTATCTTATAATTTAATAAATATGAGATTTCTTATGTTTATGTTTTTAAAGGTACCCCTATAAGAATAATGTAAGGAATATGAGAGTTGATTTTATTAATATCTTGGTTTGAAATTATATTTTCTTAAATAACAAGTGTTTTTCATTAATTATGCTAAAGTGAATTATAATTTCTACATAAGTTTAAGATTTGCTTTTATGATAATTTTGATTTCTTTTGATTATTTGAAAGTAAAGCTTTATGTTTTAAAAGAGTATTTTATATGGTTGATTATTATCATTTTAAGATTATGTAATTTCTTTGATTTATATTTGAAGGCATGTTGCTTATGCAACATAGATTTTTATATGTTTATGAGCACCACTGAGTTACATACTCAGTGTATTGATTTTTATCATGCGCATGTTAAAGATAGTGGGTGATGTTTGAAGATCCAGAATGTAGCATCAAAGTTGAAGGACATCCTTGGTAGTTGTAGAATTTGGTTAATAAATTTAAGAGTATATGGCGTATATAATTATTAATTAAGAGGATATATTTATTGGGATATGTAAATTATGTAAGTTATGTGAGTTTAATGTTTAATTAATTAAGTTTATGTTAAGGAATTACGTATGTATTTTATTCAATGGATGGATGTAGAAGTAATTCTTAAGTTAGTAAAGCATAGAGAAATCTTAAGATATTGGATACATTTTCAATAGTTGGTGATATAAAATTGAGATACTAGAATGTTTGTATGATATTGAGATTATAGAAGTGTTGCGGCATTATGTGATATATTGGAGTTTGAAGGGGCTTGGAGTTTTAAATTAGAAGTGCTTCGTTTTTATTTGTTTTGGCAAGCTCAATTTTTAGGGAAAACTCTTACATTTTTTTTGTAAGAATTTCCTAAAATATTTTTTTTTAAATTATTTGCTAAACATATGATTATCTAGTCACTTCTAACTTATAATATGATTTGTATGTTAGCTAAGATGGTGTCCTGGCAACGAATGTGACACTCACCGTCTAATCCTTTAGGACTAGGCGGAGGGTGTTACAAATCTACAGAGAACTTAAATTGCCCCTCCATTACTTCAAACTCATCATGACTGCTATGAAGCATCTTGCACACACGACTTAACTTGATAAGTCTTATAAGAGCCTCCCTGCATTTAGGAGTAACTCTACCCTCCCATGCACTTCCCTTTGCAAATCTTTTATGTAGCCTAACCATGCACTTCTGTCTATATGTGTCAACTATCTTGATTATAGACTGAGTCCTAATCTTTCCTAGCCAAGAGTTGAAAGACTCTGACATGTTGTTAGTGTTTGATTTTGTGCCATCTATGAATGCATGTCCTGCCCACTATTGAACTGGTACCTTTATCAACCATGCATGTGCCTTGCCATTTAGCTTATCCTTAATATTTTTCATGTATATCTTGAACTCTGCTTAAAGGTAGATGTTGCTACTCAAAAATCTTTCCCAAACACCACTCCTGGGTACTCCTTGAGATTCTCAAAGATATGTTTATAACAAAAACCTATGGCTTGCATGTGGGAAGTCTGCTTTAACTTCCTCTATCAATCCTTACGAAATAGTGTTTTGGAACAAACATTAATAGTCCATTTAGAACAAATAAATCATAGTTGTAGAATTCATTTGCAAATGAATTTATCATGTTTGGTGTTACAATTCAAAATAAGAAACTCAATTGAATTCCACAAAATTATGTTTGGAATAAATTTTTAAATGAAAAAATTCATTTGACTTTATTTCTTATAATACCCTTGACACAATAGTTTAAAAAAAATAATAACAAAGACCAATTATATTTATTATGTATAATATTATAACTTGTCATTTTTTATTAAAATATAGCAATAAATTTCATATAAATAAGTAAACTAATATTTCACACTAATTGTTAAACTCTTAGAATTTTGGGAGAGATTAATTGTGATTAGCTCCTGATTTAGGGTATATGTAGCATATATATAGTGATGTCTGAAAAATCCGTATCAGATAAGGATTCCGAATCCTGATTTACTTTCTGTTTAGAGTTATTTTAGAAGATCTCTTTATTTAATTAAAATAATTTATTATTATATGTTAACACTAATCAATTAATTATATAAGTGGTAACATTCATCATAATAATTATTTTTAATTGATATAAAATTTTTTATTGATTTAAGTAATTAATTTGGAAATTAAAAAATATTAAGGATATTACTATGTTTTTAATTAAATTTGAAAATAATTGTTGATACTTAGTTTATATTGTTTCATAGTAACAATAATTAATGTTATTACTAGACTTAAAAAAAAATGTCATTACTAGTTTGAAATTTTTCTAAAAAGAAGGGAAAAATAAAAATATAAACTAACGTCATTAATGGATTAAAAAAATAATGTTCTTATTGTTTGGAATTTTCAAAGAAAAAAACAAAAGGGAAAGAAAAAAGTAAAAATAGTTGAGTTTATAGTGGAGGGCATTTTGTCAATAAATATTTCAATGGTCAATTTTGTAGAATTCATTTACAAATTCCATCAATTTTAGTAAAATTTGAATTAGGCAAACCCAATTCCATAGAATTCAGTTTGTAGAATTCAAAATTATTTTTTTCATTCCTAACACAACATTTTGAATTTCTAAATGAATTTTATAAAATTTTATGAAATTTACTTATTTGAAATGGGCTCTAAATGACTAAAAGATAAGCATAAAAATTTAAAATTAATAGTTTTTCACATACCTTTTGTCTGTCAGATATCAGTGTTAACTTCTGTCCTCCACTTCCATCATCTATGCACTATGAGAAGCAATCCAAGAAAAAGGACCAAGTTTCTATGCGTTCCCTATCGACAATTGCTAATGTAAGAGGAGAACCTCTTCATTTCCATCAATTCCAACCCCACTTAAGCACACTCCTCCAAATGGGCCCTTTAAGTGGCACCCATCAAGCCCTATAAAAAGGTCTACACCCATTAAGAAATCCATTTTTCAAAGCTTCAAAATAGATTAACAAGCCCCCAAACCCAATGGGCTCATCGATACTATTCGTAGGCTTGGGCTGAAATTTAACAAATGTCCCAACATTAAACTTTTATAACCCTTCTAAATAAGATCTTAATTGCCTAATTCTATACTTTTGTAACCCTTTTGACTTCTCCCTAGCCTTGTTTGTTGCCCTATTTAATTGTCATTTCTAAGGCTCTATACCCTAACACTTGTTGAGCTTATTTTGCATCAACTCATAGCTCAAATGTGGATATAATTCAATCTCATCTTCCAATTTCTTATTAATCCATCTAGTATTGGCATCTAGATTCTTATTCCCCATGGGTCTAATGCAAGTATGTTCCTTTTTCAATGTTTTAATTGTAAATTTTGTTCCATCATTCAACCTAGAAGCATGATTTTAAAGGCACAACCCTCTCCTTTGCATGTTGTTGTGACTTTCCTAGGGTCATTCTTATCCCTACTCAATACGCGGGGGGGGGGGGGGGGGGGGGGGGGGGGGGGGGGGGGGGGGGGGGGGGGGGGGGGGGGGGGGGGGGGGGGGGGGGGGGGGGGGGGGGGGGGGGGGGGGGGG
>CANUEP010204770.1:0-16073 GCA_947857235.1 Jatropha podagrica | reverse complement strand
GTAGGCACGTTTGGGATCTAACCCCGAGCGACAAGTCAAAATCAATCATTCACCCTGCAAAGCATCCACTCATAGGTTAGTTTATCAGCATGACATAGTCTCGGGATCCATCTCGGGTTAGCATACCATGCCTTAACTATTGGATAATTAATCTAGTTAATTAGGTTAATTAGAATTGGAGTCATTTAGGGTTTTCCTAGTTTACCCTTAAATAATTAAACCAGGTGGCGACTCTCACACATCACGTGCATTTCTATCCATTTGTCATACGTATTTCCACATTGCGAGTGCATATGGTAGGGTAGAGGGGTTTACACAAACATTCACATGCTACTGAAACCTAAGACTTGTCTCAGAAATAACCATATCTAAACATAACAAAAGTTAGTTTGAGAGTGCTTACCTAAAGTAGGATCAGACTAGCTGACCAAGTCCACTCTACCCTGTAAGCTCGGTCGAGGCTTAAAATAGTCTCCGCTAGAGCCACACTAGCAATCCCGGTGCCTCACTCCATCTAAAGGACCAGATATGCCACTCTTAGATACCCCCAGCATAATGAACCAGTCAGTATACCGATGGTCACCAAGTTGAAAACCAAAGCCCGAGTCTTGAACCTTTGGTCCTCTAGGTCAACAAACCCGAGTGGATCTAGATATCGCTCCACAACCCAAATACATCTACCCGATCCTTTACAACCAGCTCCCTTGCCTCTACCAAGAGAGACTGAGCATTCTCATGAAGCTCCTAAACAATACAGTCTCGATTGGTGCAACCACTAGAGCCCTCTTAGAACTATTGCCCAATAAAGCAGCAAACTACTCATATGCTAGACACATCTCCTCAAAATGTGCAGCAAACTGAAAAAAATGATTTTGTTGATCCCACGGGTGCAAATATGCCTCTAAAAAAGCCTGGTCTACCAACAAGCCTTTAAAGGTCACCAAAGAAGCCATACCGTACCGGCTCAAATTGATCTTCTTGACCATTTTTAAACTCTTGGTCCACCTTTGCATGCCATAACTGATGAATGGCTCCATTTTTGGGCAGAGTGTATGAAATTCGGGAAAATTGAGCCCCGAGGCGCAAAACGACAATGTTCGAGAGCCATAAATAAAATATTTATAGGCCTCCAGCTTCCACCTCTAGAAACATCAGTGCTGATTATGCCATAATCGGCACTAGTAAGCCCTAAAATTGTGTCATTTTAGCCTGAACTAAGTGCCAAAAAGAAGGAAAAAAGAAGAAAAAATAAAGAGAAGAAAAGTCAGATCGAGAATAAACATTGGCATATCGAGCCTAATTTTTCTCACAGACACTCCCTTAGAAATCGAGCCGAACCATCAGAAGTGGCATGTCGTGCATCATGCATATTTATTTTGCTTAAGCTAACCATGATTTTCAGATCAGAACATGAGATATCAAGGCAACTAGTTCCACCAGACTCAGTAAACAGGGCGATAAGTGCTAATCCAGAAAAATAGGGCAACCAGCGCCAAGTCAATCAAACATAGGGCAACCAGTGCCACCAGACTTAGTAAAAAGGGTGATCAGCGCCATATCGATCAAATAAGGTGACCAATGCCACCAGACTCAGTAAATACGCGACCAACACCATGCCAAAAAAATAGGGCGACCAGCGCCAAGTCAATCAAAAGTAGGGCGACCAGTGCCACCAGACTTGGTAAGTAGCAGCAACCTATCTAGTAGGGTAATCAGTGCCGAGACTATTCGAAGCAGGCGATTAGTGCCGAACTCATCTAAGAACAGAGCAATCAGTGCTAACATAAACAAAAACAGGGTGACCAGCGCCAATCCAAAAAAAATAGCATAATCAGCGCCAAAACCAGAAAAAAATAAGGCAATCAGCACCAAGTTCATTCATAAACCTAGCAACCAGCGCCAATCCAAAAAATAAGGCGGTCAGCGTTAATCCAAAAAATAGAGCGACCAGTGCCAATTCAATCACATAAGGTAAACAATGCCAACATACTCAGTAAACAGGGCGATCAGAGCCAAAATCATTCATATAGGACGAGTAGTGTCAACATGGCACAAACAAGTTGGTTAGTGCTAAATTTCATTCAAGTAGGGTAACTATTGCCCTTGAACTCAGAACTCAGGGCAACGAGTGCCACTAGATTCAGTAACAGGGCAACCAGTGCCAATAAGTTCAGCAAACAGGGTGACCAGCGTCAACACAACCAGACAAGGTGACCAGTGCCAAAAGCAAATACAAAACAAGCAAATTAGTACAACGCACGGCCAATCAGTGTAGTCATAAATTTAAGCATTCATTAAAAATATATAAAACAAGCAAAAAAAATATGCATAACATAAAAGATTTTGTAAGAATGGATAGTAGATCTTATAAAATTCAATGCTCAAATCAAGGTGCACCGACCCAAAATGTACCAAAATGGCAACCAACTACAATAGAAATACATCAAGATCATGAAAGTTTTATTGCTTACACTTCCTTATTTGTTCCTCTCTTCTAGTAGGCCTCGAGTTGGCTATCCTCTCACGGGTACGGGATTCAGAAAATGCCGCTTAAAGACGCCCCATAGCCACTAAAATCTCCTGAACCCACTCAATGCTCGACTCTAAGTGAAAATAGAAGAGGGTCAGTAATAAAAATCAGGATCCAGCTTGAAAGATAAATGCAAAAAGGGAAAGGGAAAGGGAACTTACCATTACGTCAACGGGGTACGCTGGCCAACCATCAGGCACCCCTTCTGGCACTACATAGTAAGTGGTCCTCCCTGAGTCAAAATAAAGGACTCTCTCCTGCGATGTTGGCTTTAAACTGAGAGGAATGCTACTAAATTGGGAACCCTCAGATGTAGGGAAATGACTAGTTGAGGACGATCCTCCACTCGCAGAGGTGCTAGTGGAAGCGAAAGGGTGATCGTTCAAGGCAAATCTAGCTCCCACACCCTCTACCACGTTAAAAATGACCTTCAGGTTTATATCAAAGTCAAAATCTCCCATGGGCTCCGCACCACCACCTTGCCTTTGTGACAACGATCTGATCTCCATATCTGAAGACTTATCCAAAGGGGGTTCAACTTAAGGAGCCAATATAACTGCGACCCAATCAGCTTAGGTGTCCCCAATAAGCAAGAACGACTCGATCGACTCTCCTATTGCCTTCTCATTCTAGTTTTCTATACTAATGCCATCCAACATATCCACAGGGGGGTTGGCCGGGATCTGATGCAGGCTCATGATCTGATGGTAGACCCGCTCACCTAGATAGTATCGTCTGATTGACCTACACCTCAAAAGGACTCGGCTGTGCATCATAGTCTAAGCTTAAAGTAAGTTCCCCTCCAAAGGAGTGTCCCAGACATACTAAACATGCGTATCCTCACCTATGAAGATAAGACACCCCAGATGTCAAAATTCAAACCTCAGCTCAAAGAAAAGACGCGTGAGCCACTTAGCACATACCTGAGCTATGGACTGCTCATTAAATCTCCTCCTCAGAGCCAGATGATCCTCTCTGGTATGCTGCCTTATCAAAGCTAGCCTAAAGCAGCACATCACCGAAATCCCCAGGGGCACATCTTAGGTCAACACAGGAGCGATGAAAGGAAAAAGGAAGAAAGACTAGGCCTTCAAAATAAGAGTGAGGTTTCAACATGAAAATAGTCAATTTCGAAGAGCATGCAAGCAAAAAGTGATTCAAGAAAAGTGTACCTCCTAACCCAATTCAAACACGGCGGCTATATCTGCTCATGTCATTATACATCGTTGCCATAAAAGCACCACCCCAGTCATATACTCTAAGCAGCCTTAAGTTCGCCAGGGACGCCACAAAGGAAAGATCCATATGATCTGCCCGGTCATACGCAATTATGCATCCTAAGATTAGAAGGAGGGAAGCACAAGTCAATCGATCGGTAGTGGCTCTCTCCCTACCTTCTCGACTCAACTTTATCAGATGGTAACATAAAGTACTACGACGGTATTAACTACCAGCACCAAGCTCTAGAGTAAAACTAGCATATTTGTGAAATGCTTAAGCATCAGCATGGAGGAGTCTACGTCTAATGGGCAAGAGCTAAAATGGATCCCCGTTAGAATAGCAAACTCAAAGGGTGTAAAGGTCCACTCTCCAATAGCTGTGTGGAAGGTATCACTTGTTTCCCACCATCTCTCTACCAGTGCCCTCCATAAGGGGAAGTAGGCATGAAAACTCAACATCATCAATAGATAGTGCAAACCAATAGAGGCTATCATCTCAATGACTGTAGGGTACCTTGCATAACCCTTGCCACGACACTAAGGTCCCCTCGTCCTCCTCTAGAATGGGGTCTCACTCATCAAGTACATGCACAAACACAAAAACACAAATATTGGTCTTCAGAAATTCAAGTTCAAATCCTTATATGCATATCTAACTAACATACTAACAGGCACCACCATGCAAAATGTTATATGTAGCAAAACTAACATTATACGTAAGAATTAGTAGAGTTTTTAGACTCATAATAGGATTTTCAGACTAATCCCAGACAAACTATAGAGTTTTCAAACTCACAATAGGGTTTTCAGACAAACTACCAGGGTATTTAGGCCATTAATATGGTTTTCAAACAAAATACCAGGGAATTCAGGCCATTAATAGGGTTTTCAGCTTAATTATAATAGTTTTTAGACTCACAACAGGGTTTTCAGATAAATCCCAAACAAACTACGAAGTTTTTAGACTCACAATAAGGTTTTTAGACCAACTACCAGGGTATTCAACCCATTAACAAGGTTTTCAGACCAACAACCAAGGTATTCATTCCATTAACAGGGTTTTTAGACCAATTACCAGGGTTTTCAAACTCACGTTAGGGTATTCAGACCCATCAAACTCTTCTCAAGAACAATCACAGGGTCATAGGAGGTTGAAGCCCTAATTTAAGCCAAAATAGGCTGCAAAGGCGAAATTGTGGTTTTCCCAGTGATTAGGGACCACCTGGCAAAATACAATCAGACTCCAAGCGGGATCACTTATAGGGTCTAAGGAGGCTACGTCTCTAATCAGAGATAAAATCAGATCTAAAATCTAAATAGAAAAGATCTTGGGGTAAAAGTGCGATGAGAGGAAAGTATAAGGACTAATTGAAAAAATTACCATGTTGCCCGACAATTGAAAGATGAGATTCCCAATCCTTTAGGATAAAATCAGCATTGCTAGAAGTTGTCAAAGGATCGCGCCTTGATGATTGGGCCATCTCTTTTAGAAAACGAAGATTTTTAGAGACTTCTAGTAAAGGGAGAAGGAGAGCAAATGAGGAGGTGTGACAAATGAGGTTATCCCCCTCCCCTATTTAACAAGAAATAGGGAGGACGAGCCTTGCCCCTGCCTGAAAGAACAGATTTTTCGAGACTCATTCAAACTTTGATCAATAAACGTTCACAGTCAAAACATTAGTAATAGAATTTTGGATTCAATTGTACATTTTGATCTCATAGACAACTATAGAAAAGCCCCAAAAAACTAGACAGACCAAACCGACTTCAGAAAATTTTTTTCAAAATCAGACGAGACTTGCACAGGATGTTCCAAACGTCACTAGAGACCTTCAAGTATGGTTTTCACACCACATTTATTTTTACAAGTGCTAAAATCGAGGTCCGACAGACCGAGCCTTGATCAAATCTGATCTCTCAAAGGGGGCAAACTGTTCACCTTGATTTCAGTACCAAGCTTTAGGAAATTTCAATATGATTTCAACGGCATGAGAATTAGCTCGATTGGACATCGTTTGGGCCTCAAATGAACCCTCGGAAGCCCAAAAACTCATAAATCAAAGGGGGGGCATTCTAGTAATTAGCCAGAATCGGCACTAGCCAGCCTAGCGGCAACATCTATCAGGCGACTGCTAAGACCTCTGTCAGCTTTGAAAAAGGCATCTCCGACACCGATAATGGGACGGTTAGCGTCAACCAAGCTAACTTAGCCAGCCCCTTTGCTTATGAAAGGCACACTTCCCCCACACCTCTTGATACTTGAACAAATGTTTCTCAAGCATCAATGACTCTCATTCTCACTTCTATAATTCTATGACCATAAAGTTTGACTTTGCTCATCTTTCTTGGTTGAGTTTAAAGCCCAACTTGGCTCTCCAAAGTCAATCTTTTTTACTTTCAATCACATTTTGACCTTCCTTAGCCCAAAGCTACTAGTTAGGCGATTCAGTATTAATTGAATCAAGCGATTGATTAATAATTCATCATTTAACAACATTATATAAGACTATAATACTTGTCCTCGTGCCCTACCTTAGCTTATATTTGGAGGAAGACTCAACCTCTTTGGTTAACAACTCAATTTGGAGCTCCGATTCGACTGCTTCATAAGCATGACGGTATAATCAGTCAAACTCAAGTTTTATCAATTAAAGCCTAGTCCATCCAGAAAATTATTAATAGTCAAAGCTCGGTCCATTCGGCACTATGCATGCTTTAAGCTCGATCCCTCCAACAAATTAAGCCTGGTCTGCCCTGCAAAACCATAAAACCACTTCTCAAATGAAGCCTGGAATTAGCTGGCACACTAGTAAGTCCAATCTGAGAGTGGCATCTTCAAAACCCTACTATCATGATCGATGGTAGAACTTCATGCGCCCTAATCCTCATATAAATGGGGTACGAAGGCATAACTACATATTACAACCTATGTAGCAGGCCCCCGACTGAACTGGCCGGTCAGGACATAGGAAAATGTGTTGCACAACCTAGAATCCTCGATAATGAGGCTAGAGTTAGGCTCCCCTCTGAATTACACACCCTTATTTTACTTGCTTACTTCTAATACACTATATTCTAGATATTGACATGCATTCTAAGTATGCTCATGCATCGATAAATTGACATTCATATAAAATAACAATTTTTGATTTTGAATTAGACCCAAACTTTTGATCCACATGCAATGAAGTTGAAAACCTGGTCCCTAAATCCAATGATTTAAGGCTAGTGCACATCATCCATTGTAGCACACTAAAGGAGTCAATCACAGGGTTTTTACCTTATATTTTTTTCAAAAATAAAAATAAAGTAAGGTGGTGACTCTAACACACCACATAGAGTCAAAAGCGCTCCAAAGAGCCAACCAGACATCACTTAAGTGCTAAATAGAGCCATAAAATTGGTAAACTGGTAATCAGATCAATTAATCAAACAAACTAGCTGCATACAAGGCTAAGCCTAAAATAGAACCGAGAAGGGACCGTAGTGGGGTTCTGACCAGTCTCGATATTTTCAGTTTCTCTGTGATGAACCGACCTTCGAGCTTTCCCACGGCACCCAGGAGGGGGCTCACAACTATACGTATGCTAATAAAGTCCGAAGGCACGTCTTTTATGATTTTGATGCAGGCCAGGAAAAATGACAAAAATCGCAAAACACAAGGTGTAGCAAAGACATTATGGTGTAAGCCATAGCTTAAGTGCGCACACCATAAGTCCTATGGAGTGCACCAAAAGGGTATAGGCTAGCCAAACAAGCATAACAAGGGTACATGCCATGCGCTATGGCACACGCCATAGCGTCGGATTACAGATTCAAAATGCCCAGAATGGCCAATAAGGTAAAATCTAACTTCGTTTATGATTTTTAACTTAGTATTTGCATGTTTACAGTACTAACAATGTAGGAAAAGTAAAGAAAAGATTTCAAAATACCTCCATCATGCCCCAGCAAAGGTGGCTAGGCTAATCATGTCGCAAACTAATCATAGTTCCTACATCTAGAATGAATTTTTGTAATTTTATCCCATGGCTCATAGGACAAGTTATATGGTTGATCACCGCATCATCGGGAAGCCAGTCCATAACATTTTTGGCGGCCATGAGTTCTGGTTGCAAAAAGAGAAAAAAGAGAGAAAATTTGAGAAGAGGGAGAATAAGAAATGTTGAAAGTGACAACAGAATGTCACTTTCACCTTTTATAAGAGTTAGTAGGTCTATGGGCCCAACTTAAGCCTCCGGCCTTAGTTTGATCTAAAAGATTCGCTAACTGTGATAAGCTCTCATACTTAGCTAGCATCCCATCATTGATTTGCCGGCAAAGTAAGGGCAACACAACATCAATCATAGGTAAGTTACCTTGTTTTGTATGCCACAACATAACTTTTAATAAATTTATAAAAATTCACAAAAACACACGTAACTTCACATTAATTCACACGAATTCATATACAAATGAATTCACGCAAATTCACGCATCTATATACAAAATTATGCATCACACACGCATGCTTTTTTGGGCTTAATCACGAAATTTCTAACCATAACCGGCCAAAGATCCTTTCTCCCCTTGTTGGTAAAATTATTTTGCAAGTACATCCCAAAGCGGAGCATTTAAGATTCAAACCGTCCAAAGTGGCACACCTAAAGCCATCCAAAGTGGCACATCAAAGCCGTCCAAAGTGGCGCACCAAAACCATCCCAAGTGGTGAACTCAAGCCCTTAAAAGAAGGCATCATGAAAAGGACAACCTCCCAAAGTGAAGCATTCTAAAACTAAAGTTGCCAACTAGCGCAAGTCAGCCACAGAAGTTGTCAACAACCACCATGACGCAACTCGCCTATCCTACAAATGTCGTAACGGTACCACAAGTCCCTTGAGGAAGGTTTTTAAAGCCCTTCAAAGAAGGCACTGTCCAAAGGACAACCTCTAAAAGAAGCATTTTAGAATCAAGTCATCTAAAGTGGTACACCAGGTCCACCAAAGTGTCGTATCCATTCATTCGTCGAAGTCATCCCCAATAGCGCACCCCAAAAGTCGTCCTATATGGCACACCTCAGAAATTGTACTAAGTGGGACACCCGATTTTGCCTATCACCATCCAAAGCACAACCTTCAAAAGGAGCATTTTTGAAACCAGGTCGACCAAAGTGTCGTATCCATTCAACCGTTAAAGTTATCCTTAGTGGCATACCCCGAAAGCCATCCCATGTGGCGCACCTCATTTTGCCTCTCACTATCTAAAGGACAATCTTTGAGAAGAGCATTTTAGAAATTGGGTCAACCATGTGTCATATCCATTCAACCGTTAAAGTCATCCTAGTGGTGCACCTCAAAGTCATCCCATGTGGCGCATCTCATTTCGCCTCGCATACATTTTATCAAAGTCATCGATTGGCATAGATAGCCCCCAAAAGCTGCCAACAACCACTATGACACAATTCGTCTGCACAATAAATGTCATAGTGTAACCAACATCAATAAAGTTGCTGAAATGGCGCACTTCATCCATCAAAGTCGTTCATGCAACGCAAACCAAGTAAGTATTCTCTTACTTAAGCATCTACTTTACACTTTGATGACATTTTACTTAAAAAGCAAAATATTATCAAAGTTGTGGGAAACTGTAAACGCTCAAATTTTGCTCTTAAAAGATCCAGTGATGATACACCTTTTTTCATACAAAATTGGATCTGAATTTCTAATCGCTTTGGTTTTCGGACCAATAATCTGTGGCTAAGATTATCTACATGTTTAACCACTTTTACTTTTTCACGTCATTAGGCATTTTGTGACAAAACTGCGTTTGAGAAGCATAATGGGCCCACCTGGCATGCTTCTCGATACACTGCCACATTTTAAGTACCACCTAATCCATTTTAGTAAAAGAGGATCCAGTCCTATCATAGGGCCCAACAGTTTCAGCACTAAATGGGTCCACCCCACCCTCAAATATCTATAAATAGACATTGGAGAGTGAGCCTTAAGGGGAGGATTTTTTGTAGCTTATGGAAACTCTGGAATTTCAAAACTCAATGTAAGAAATAAAGGAAATCTTTGTTTCCCTTTGTTCCAAGATTGTGATCCATTATTTTATTTATTAAAAATCCTTAAGCATGTACTAGAAATACCAAAAACACATTTTTAATCTCAAATCCCGGATTATTGGATCAAGGACCAAAGATTTGGGTTCCTTCATCCATTTCTTTTCAATCTTCAAGGAAATCTTCAAGAGGTAGTTTCTGAGAACCTTAAACCCTTTTCTCCATCTTTTCCTTTTTCTTTTCAGCATTTTAAATGTTTGATCTGGGTTTGGTTGTGAGGGAAACCTGGGATCAACCACAAAAGGGTTTTTGTGCCTTTATGGCGTGTAACCCAAGCTAGTGGCACAAGCCACTACGTGTGGCATGCACCAAGAGCATATGGTTTGTGCCACATCAATCTGGATTCCCCCTGTTTTCACCCTGTTCATGTCAAAAGCCTTTTTAATCTGGAAAAGGTCTTATGCCACTACATGTGGCATGCTCCATAAGATTGCAGTGTAAACAATAGCTCCCTGTGGTGCAAGGCCCTTCGATTTAGAGGCTCTGAATGTATAAAAACTCAATAAATATCCTGTTTCAAAGATCCAGTCACCTAGCTCAAATCCTTTAGGATTTGAGATGCATATTTGGTCATAAATATATTAGATAAATATTAAAACAAGGTTGAAAGCTTGATTGATGGATTTTTCCATCTTCATTCCTGTCATTTAATTTCATGCCCTTTAATTTAATGCCTTTATAATTATTATTGTGCAAACCCTCTTGTTTATCAAGTCCTTATTTTCATTTATGCAGCATTTCTTCATATTTAAGATTGTGTGATTGTTGGAGGTTTGGGGTTTTATGATTTATTATCCTATGAATAAGCTTCTCTTATGTTTGAATGTTTTATCTTTATTATTATGCTTTGGTTAGTAATGAAAAATGTAAAGAGATCTTAATGGATCTCATTAAATTGTTTATTTTTAATAATTAAAGGGGAAATGGGAAATTTGGAGGGTAATGGGTAGATTGTAAATAATTTAGTTGATTTCTTCTCCCTCTTTCTTTGTGGATGTTTAAATTATGTACTATGCATGAGATTAATTGCCTAAATGACTTGTTTTCCAAAAATTGCATCAAAATTGTTTTACACCTCAATTTTAGTTCATCGTATTATTACTATTTGTGAATCTTTGGACAACGAGGATGCCAGTTTTATGGGGCAAAATGGGTGTCTAACACCTTCTCATTCCGTGCCTAACTCTTAAACCCATCTTTAGTTTAAAATTGAATTAGCTAATTCCAAAGAGTCAGCTCATTCGAGAATTTTTCCTAATAACGATGGCGACTCCAAAATAGATAAAACTCTTACCAAAGTAAGGGGAATCATTTTTTGAGGATTAAATGGGTCTGATAAAAGAAAATCATTTTATGAAAAAAAATAAATCAAACCCATTCAATTCAATTCTCTCAAATCACTTTTGGAAAACCACTTATCGTCAAACAACTTCATGTCAAGATTGTATGAAAAATGACTAATTAAACTTCAATCTTCATGATGATATTCAATCATTAAAATACCACCGCATGTGAACCTTACAAGATAATAACATAAAAATTACCAAAATTCCTCTACCATCATTATAGGGCTAATTTATGGTGAAATGTACCTAAATAAACTACAAAACCCATTTTAATAATACTATTACTTAACCATAACCAACATGAGTCTTAAATGACATTCGCATTAAAATGACCGTTTTATCCCTATAAGGGGAAATGCTAAAAGTATTTATCCAAACAACCCCAAATATCAACCTAATATTTAAAACCATGTTAATTGTATTATGTGTACATGTTTGTGTGTGTGTGTGTGTGCTTCTCACTCCTTTACTTCTTAATTTTGCAAGTTTCCCTTGAACATCTAGGCAAGGCTATTTCCATCCTCCTAAGACAATCCAATTTCTTTTACCTTGAGTCTTGGGAAATTTTTAAAGGATTTCTAGTTATAAGTATAGGTTAAAAGACAATTTTAATTTATTGTGTTGATTCAAGATGTTATTACTACCTCCGTCTATTTATATATAGAAACTTTTCTTTTAGGTGTTCTATTTAGATAGAGAATTTTACCTTGTTTGATAACTTGGGAAGCTAGCCAAAGTGAATAGTCCAAATCACCCTTATTTTAT
This sequence comes from Jatropha podagrica, assembly GCA_947857235.1. Classification (NCBI taxonomy): domain Eukaryota; kingdom Viridiplantae; phylum Streptophyta; class Magnoliopsida; order Malpighiales; family Euphorbiaceae; genus Jatropha; species Jatropha podagrica. The sequence goes on along the minus strand of CANUEP010204770.1, from coordinate 4,109 downwards.
TTTCCATTTCAAGTCTGAGTGTGGGAGAATTTATAGGTAGTGGCAAATAAGAAATTGTATACTCATTTAATGCATTTAAAGTACTAAAGACAACCTGTTGGAATGCAAAGATTGTCACGTTATCAAAACATGAACAACTTCATAAGATGCAGACTAATTTAAGTGGGATACATTTTTCATATGACAACATTATTTTGGGGTCCATTTATAAACAAAGATATTCGTATATGTTAAGAACTTCTCATAGATTAATTGGTACACTATTAGTAAAACTATGAGCACTTAAAGTAATTAGCAAAAACTTGGAGAAAGAATTTTGAAAATATATTAATAATGAATCACAAATGTGAAACTAATTGTGAACATTTATTAATGACAACCACAAGCATAAACTCAAGACTAGGACACTAATAATGAAATTGTGAATATATAAACTAGAAATAGGACACTAATTATCAATCTATAAACATATTTGCAAGAGGATGTTATAGTATTGCTGCTACTTCCTTTACGATGTTTGTGACCACCTCAATCACAGTAGGCAATCTACCGTTCCTAATTAAGTTGTTCTTCAAAATATGTTTTATTTTGTAGTTTTTTTTTGCCTCCTTGACATCTTAGGATCTCCACCATATATGCGAAGTTAGAAAAACCTTATTCATTTCAAGTGGAGGGAAAATATCGTAAGCTTTTGTGACTATATTTATTAATTGGTCAATGGTTATAAGAGCCTCTTTGCATTTTATCAGGTCAATAGCTCGAAAAAAAAATCGAGGTCTAGAAATTTGAAATCAGGGTATTTGGTGGTTAGCAAGGCAAATTTATGTTTAAACCTAACTGAAATGTTGCATGTGCAAATTCAGCATATGCTACATCTATATGTAGCTTGGCATTGTCTTGTTGGATTAAAATGATGTTTGATCCCATTTGTGGGCATTTTTCTTTGATTGCAAGCAACATCATGCTAATTAATTTTTCTCTGCTTATATCATTAGTGATTAACATGATGGATTTTATTTCCATTGTTCCTACTACTCGATTTTTATCATTCCTTCTAGTTAGCTCTTTGTTAACAAAAGGCCAAATTCCAATTTTATAATTAAGAATGAGTTTTTCATTTGTTCCAAACATAGTTCTAGTAATTGCTACTAAAAACATAATTTTAGGAATAAAGCGATTGCTTTTGCATTTGCCAAAAGCTCATCCTCATTACTCGCAAGATAAAACTTTAGTATTTCTTTGCACATGTAAAACCATTTTTTATCAATGTGAATAACATTTTCCATATTGACGAATGAAATTTTGTTGTTAACTGTACTTGCATTGAGCATCTAAAGGTAAAATTGAATTATGTTGCTCTTGTTATCATTGTTCATAAGTGCCTTGATTGCATAAGATTGTGCTTTGGTATTGCCTTTTTTATGAGTCTGTGCACATATGACAATGAATGGCCTAGTTCATGAGAAATAAAAGGAATGGTGGTTTTTCATAAAGGGATTTGTTTTATCCTTTCATGAGGGATTTCAACTTGTTTCTTACCTCTATTCCAAGGGTGTTTCACTCTAACAGTATCTTCTGACTCATCCTTACCATTGCACCAAATTTTGTAAATTGATTTCATAGAAATAGAAAATGTATTTGCAACTTGTTCAATATTACGCACATATCCCACACCTTTTTCCACGTCAATAAGCAATATGTTACGAACAAAATTTTTTACTTCTTGAGAAATATTTTTTCACTTGTTTCCTCTTCTTGTCATTTGTGGAACACTATTTGGGGGTTGTGCAATCAGAGTGTGAATAGAGTTAAGATCTCAGAAAAAGTTTTTGAATATGGGCACATCTTCTTCAATTGCATGTGATTTTACTAGAACCAGGTTAAGATCAAACTGATTTGGTGAGTTCATATTGAAACTCTAGATAAATTCCACTACTAGAAAAATACCATTTAGAAACGGAACTTTAGAAATGAAAATTTAAGTTTCCATTTAGAAACGGATTACCAATAGATTAGAAATGGAAAATGATATTACATCTTTGACCAACCTAAACAGAATGGAAACGGATTAGAAATGAAAGATTTAGAAATTGAAATTTTCGTTCCTAAAATTGGCTGGAAACGAGTGCACGTAGAGTAGGAACGAATTAAAGACGAATTTAGAAATGGATAATAAATTCATTGCTATTAGAATAGGGAGACGTTCCTATTTATTAGAAACGGATTAGAAATAGATTAGAAATGGATATACAGTCCGTTGCTAATTTGGAAAGCAAAAATATAGCACTATACAACACCGTTCGAAACTTCCTCTTCTTAGAAATGGATACCCATTCTGTTTCTAAGAGGAAGAAAAAAAACCCAACAAATGGCACCGTTTGATACTTCATGATATTAGAAACAGATATGCAGTCTATTGCTAAATAATAATAATAATAAAAAATGCCCTAAACGGCGCCGTTTAAGCGTTGCAGACCAGTTGAGTGATAAATCCCTAATTAGGTTAGTTTTTTTGCTTTCTCCTTCTTCTACATCACAATCTCCTCTCAGTCTCACTCTCCCTCTCCTCTCTTATCTCTCTGTCTCTGCCCACCATCGGCAGCCACGATGACCTCCACCGCGCGCAAAAGTTATCCTCTCTATTTGACTTTGACATTCTCTTCATCGCTCAGCCTCAGTCTGTCACTCATCTCTTGTCGCTCTCTCTCTCTTTGTCTCTATGCAAGACCAGCAACCAAGAAGGAGCTCCCCTACCACCCGCAAGATCGGCGGCCAAGAAGGAGCTCCGTCTCCGTCTCTTTATCGCTCCGTCTCTCCTTCTCAACTGGTAAGATGTGTTGCAAATTTTTTGTTCAATTTCATTATTGTTTACTGTGACTGTGGTTGAAGCCGTTGATTATTTGTTTTTTTTTTTTGTATTAAGCCATTTGATGTAAAATCTATTAATGAAAGAGAAAAGGGATTTTCAATTTTAGTTAGGGATTTCATTTCTGATGCTTGTATCTAAATGAAATTGTAAGATCACATTCATAATGGATTTGATAAAGGTCAGCTGTAGTTTCCAGTTTTCCAGTTTCATATTCTAGTTAAGAGATGTTTGAATTGAACTGAAGGGTACATACTAGAGATAGAAAGTTTCTGCTTTAGCTTCAGGAGCATCCTTTTCCAAGTTATTGAGTTTGTTCATTTCAAGCTTGTTTCCTTTGTCAGATATGATGCAGGAGCAATCCTAGTCCTAATTGTATTCCTAGCACAATTAGGATTTTATTTAATTTACTGTTTTATTTCAGATTTGCATTAGTTTTCCATTTCCTTATTTGATTAGGATTTACTATTTTATCATTGAATAGGAATAGAGTTTTAATTCTTTCTTTAATTAGGATTCCTAATCTAGTTAGGATTTATCACTATAAATAGACAACCCTATTAGCATTTTAAATCATCTTATTTCCCTCATAATTTTAATTCAAAGGTTATAAACCTAATTGTTTACTGTTCCACCTACAATCAACCATATTCTAGCTTACTTGTTAAAAAAAACTGACAGCCCTACAACCTCCCCCTGCGTCAACTGGTATCAGAGCACAAAAACAGATCCTAGGATTCTTTTTTTTTTTGAATTAAACCATGGTTGGAAGAGGCAGAGGCAGAGGCAGAGGCAATCAGCCCCAACAAGATGAAAAAGTTGAGATGCGGCGAATGATTGAGGATTTGACCCGGGCTGTACAAGCCTTGCAGCGTCAAGAACCCGTGGAAGCCCGAATGGAGGCTCCGGAAGGCAACCACCAAAATCTTGATTTTCAACAAGTTCTTGAGAGTGAAGAGGAAGTCGAGGATGCAAACCCCTTTCATGAAGCTGGACCTGCAAACCTAGCAGCACGAGGCAGATTGGAAGAGCATTTACTTCATGCTCTTGATTTAAATAGTGGAGTTAAAATTGAAGTCGCTGATTTTTATGGAAAATCGCATGCCGAAGACTATTTAGATTGGGAAACTAGTTTAGAAAATTATTTTGAATGGAAACCAATGGTTGAAACCCGAAAAGTGCTTTTTGTAAAGCTTAAATTAAAGAGTACTGCACTTCAATGGTGGAAGAGAGTTGAGGAGCA
>CANUEP010204599.1:0-33565 GCA_947857235.1 Jatropha podagrica | reverse complement strand
AATGGAGAGAAAGTGGTGTGGAAGTGGAGAAGGAGAAGAAAATGGAATAGTGTTTTGATAAGTGTTGATTTTAAGCAGCAAAGTCAAATTTGGCTACTTAATTTTATGTCAAATGAATGGCTAGGATTAAGTCTCTAGTATTCTCATCTAAAGGCTCTAAATATTCATCAAATAATTCTCCTCGAATCCTTATTTAACTACACCAATTAATTAAATTAACTCCATAAAAATAATTTTTTAATTTTTTTCTTAATATACTAACTAGAAAATACTATTCATTAAATACTTAAATTCTCCAAAAATATTCATGAAATATTTTCTACCCACCTAAATCATGCAAACATGCTCCAAAAATATTAAATAAAATAATAGACATGCATAGTAATTTTTTCGGACCGAAATAATACCATGTCCCGGACTGATGGTACCATTCACAAACCAGTAAATCACTATTACCGAAAAATAGACTGTTACAGATATTCAGGCCATTAATAAGGTATTTAGATCATTGCCAGGGTTTTAGACCAACTAGTAGGGTATTCAAGCCATTAATAGGGTTTCAAACTAATATTTGAGTATTGAGACCATTGCCAAAGTTTCAGACAACTTTAGACCGACTACAGGGGTTTCCAGACTCACAACAGAATATTTAGACCTATCAGACTCCTCTTAGGACCATCCACAGGGTCACAGGAGGTCAAAACCTTGAACAGAGTCAAAATGAGCCATAACGGCAAAATATTAATTTTTTTAGAAATCAAGGACCACACGGTAAATTATAGTCGAACTTAGACCAGGACTACCTACAGGGTCTAAGGAGGCTACGTCTTCAATTAGAGACAAAATCATATCTAAAATTTGAATAGAAAGGATTTTGGGGTAAAAGTGCAATTCTCGGGAAGTCAGAGGACCTAACCGCAGCTTCCAACAAAGAAATGGGGAAGCAGCGTCCTAATATGCTAAGGGTGACATGCAACAACCAAGGCTTAAGATGAACCTAGGGTCTATAGGACATACAATAAGGGACCAAAGTGCAATAAAACAAAAGTGTAAGGACTAATTAGAGAAATTATTGTGCTTTTCCCGATGACTGAAAGATGAGATTCCCGATCCTTCAGAATATAAGTCAACATTACCTGAAGTTATTAGAGGAGTGTGCCTTAGTTGCTGAGCCATCTCTTTTAAAAATGAAGAACCTTTAGAGATTTATAGGAAAGGGAGAAGGAGAGCAAATGAGAAAGTGTGACAAATGAGGTCAGCCCCCTCCCCTATTTATAAGAAATAGGGAGGACGGGCCTTGCCTTTGCTGGAGAGAATTGATCTTTCGACACTCATTCAAACTCTAATTGACAAACGATCATATTCAAAACGTCCATAATAGAATCTTAGATTCAGCTATACATTCTGATTAGATAGACAACTACAAAAAAGCCCTAAAAAACCAGACAGACCAGACCAGCTCTAGAAAAATTTTCTCAAAATCAGATAAAATTCAAACACAATGTTCCAAACATCACCATGGACTTCCAGTATGGTTTTTAGACTAAGTTTATTTTTAGAAGTGCTAAAATCGGGGCCTGATAGATCAGGCCTTGATCAGTTGTGATCTCTCAAAGGGAGCAAAATGTTTACCGTGATTTCAGCATTAGGCTCTCAAAAATTCTGCTATAGTTCCAACAACATGAGGATCAGCTCGATTGGATGTTGTTTGGGCCTTGAATAGACTACTGGAAGCTTAAAAACCCAAAAGCCAAAGGAAAAGGGCAATCTGGTAATCTGCTAGAATCGGCACCGGTCGACCCAACGTCGGTGCCAATCAGCCCAGCATCGGCATTAATCAGCCTGTCATCGGGATCCTCCATCGGTGCCTATCTAAGCATCTCTAGCATTGATAAGGAGGTGGTCAGCGCCAGCAAGGCTGGCTCAGCCACTCCCTTTGCCTATAAAAGGCACACTCCCCCTCACTTCACACGTACCTTTTGTTGTTTGATAAAGTGCTTCTCAAGCATCAACGACTCTCACTCTAACTTTTACAATTCTACGACCTTAAAATTTGACTTTACTCATCTTCTTTAGTTGAGTTTAAAGCCTAACTTAGCTCTCAAAAATCAATCCTTTCGACTTTCAATCACACTTTGACCTTCTTAGGCCAAAACTACTAGTTAATTGATTCATTATTAATTAAATCTAGCGATTAATTAATGATTCCTCATTTAACAATATCATAAGACTATAATACAGGTCCTTGCACCTTACCTTAGCTTATATTTGGAGGAAGACTCTACCTCTTTGGTTAACAAATCATCATGGAGCTCCGATCCGGTTGTGTCATAAGCACAAGGGTATAATCACTCAAACTCAGACCTTTGTCAATTAAGCTCAATCCATTGGGCAAATTAGCAACTATTAAAAGCTCGATTCATCCGGCACTATGCATGCTTTAAGCTCGATCCGTTAAGCAAACTAAGCTCGGTCTGTCTGGCAAAATCATAAAACCAATTTTCAAAGTAAAGTCTAGAATCAACTGACAAACCAGTAAGTCCACTCTGAAGAATGGCATCCTTAGAACCCTACCATCGCAATCGATGGTAAAACTTCTTGCGCCTTGATCCTTTTACAAATGAGGTAAAAAGGCATACCTACGGATTTCAGCCTAGGTAGCATGCCCTCAACTGAACTGACTGGTTGAGACTTAAGGGAATGTGCTGCATGACCTCGAATCCTTGATAAAGGAGGCTAGAGTCGGGCTCCCCTCTGAATTACATATCTTTATTTCTTTTTGCTTACTTTTAATGCACTATATTCCAGATATTGCCATGCATTATTAATATGTTCATGCATCAATAAATTGACATACAAGCAAAATAATGATTTTTGACATACAATTAGACCCAAACTTTTGATTCATATGCAATGAAGCTGAAAACTTGGTCCCTAAACCCAATTATTCGATACTAGTACATTTTATCTATTGTGGCACATCAAAAGGAGTCAATCACGGGATTTTTACCTTATATTTTCCCCGAAAATAAAAATAAATTAAGGTGGCAACTCTAACACAACACACACAGTCAAAGAACTCTAAAGAGTCAATCAGACATCACTTAAGCCCTAAATCGAGCCATAAAATTGATAAATTGGTAATCAAATCAATTAATCAAACAATTAGTCACAACAAGTCTAAGTTAAATAGAACAACAAAAGGAATTATGGGGAGGTTCCACTCGGTCTTCCCAGTTTTCTTTCCATGATGAATCAACTAATGGGCCCATCCGATTATACTTCGTTATTCAAATCTTTTCCACGGCGCTTCGGAGGGGGCTTACAGACACTCGTCCAAAAGAAAACTGCACATTTCTGATCAAGTAGTCCCAGGTGGCACATCTAAGTCATTCAAAGAATGAACCGCTCTAGAGGATAACAACATTTCAAATGAAGTCATCCCAGGTGGCGCACCTAAGCCGTTCAAGGAATACACTTGTCCAAAGGACAATCACCCAAAGTGGCGCATTTCAAATCAAGTTGTTCCATGTGGCTCACCTAAGCTACCAAAATGGCGCACACACATGTTGAAGTCGCTAACAATCACTATAGTGTAGCTCCTCCGCATTTCATGTCATCAGTGACAATCACTCCAAGTTGCACATTTATGAGTAAGTCATGCCAAGTCATGCACCAAAGCCACCAAAATAGCACACCACCAACAACCTCCACGGTGCAGCTCATCCGCTTTACATGTCCTCAGTGATAAACTACCCAAAGTGGCGCATTCCAGTCAAAACTGCTAAAATGACACTTTACATCAACAACGCTGCCAAAATGGCATACTTCATTCATCCAAGTCGTTCAAAGAATGCAAAATGAATCTAAAGGATGCTCACCTTGTCTCAACTAGACACGACAATTCAACAACCACTAGGTAACTATGTCTTACTTGCACGTCTACTTTATACTTTGATAAAATCTTCCTTAAAAAGTAAAATTTCATCAAAGTGGGGGCAAACTGTAAACACTCAAATTTTTCCCCAAATGGCTCAATGATGATAACCTATTTTTAATGTAAGATTGGATCGAGACCCCCAATCGCTTCAATTTTTGAACCAATGGTCCATGGCTAAGATAATGCATGCATTTGACCATTTTTACTTTTTTGGGTTACCAGACATTTTGTAGTGAAACCAGACTTGAAAAGCATTTTGTGGCTGCCTGGGGCACTTCCCAATCTGATTTTGTAAAAATGGCTTGGCCCAATTTTGGGGCCCACCAATTGCATTTTGCCACATACGCCCTAAAATGGGGCAAAACTACCCATTTGCCTATAAATAGCCCTTGGGCTTAGCGTAATTGAGGACCGTTTTTATCAACTTAAGGAAACTCTTGCATTTTGAAAATCAACCTAAGTCAAAGTAAAAACTTATATTTTCCACTTTAATCTAGGTTTCTATTCACTCATTTTTGATAAAAATCCCCTGATTGTTGATTAAAAGTCCAAAAACACGCACACACATTTGATCTCAAACACGAAAGTTTGATTTAAGAACCAAACTCCTAGGTTTTCTTGCATCCAATCTCTCAAAAATCATTAGAAATCTCCAAAAGGTAACTTCTAAGAGCCATTAACATCTTTCTCCATTTCTTTTCTTTCATTTGGGTGTGAAAAACATTATTTCTTTGATTAGTTTGTAGAGAAATTCGTGAATAACCAATGCTACTTATTGTGTCAGGAGTGGCACACACCATAGTGCAAGGGGCACATACCCCTACATGTGGTACATGCCACTCTTCCTGCAGTCAAAAAGCTTTGCTTTCCAGTTTATGATGATTTGATCAGGGTAATTGCTTAGCGCAACTACGTTTCATACACCCCATCCAAATGGCATGAGCCACTTCTCCTATGGTGCCAGGCACTTCAGTTTAAAGGTCTAGAATTTTAAAAATCAATAAAATGAACCTAATTCGGAGATCCACTGGTTAAGACCAAACTTTATTGATCTAGAATGCATTTTTTAGCCACAAATGGATTGAATAAACATCAATAAACAAGATTTGGGGTTGTGATGGGTGTATTTGTTCATCAATTATCATGAATATCAAAACCTTGAACTCTAGACCTTGTTTAATCTTTAAATTAATGTCTTTACTTTATTATCTTTCATTTCAATTATTTTAAATTCTAGTATTTTACTTATTATGCACTTTACTTTAATCCTCTTTAGTTTATGTAAATCTAACACATTTAACTTTATTTTAGAACTTCTTAACATTTAACATTCATCATTTCCATCATTGTTGAATGAATCTATGATTTATGCTTCTGTGGATATTTATTTTTGTTTATGTTTATTGTTCTTTATGTGTGGATTATGGCTTATGAGCTTAATGTAAAGGACCTTAATGGGTTGTACTATTGCTTAATCTAATAATTAAGGAGATTTCAAAAATTTAGAGGGTTAAAGGGTAGAATGTACAATCAGGTGATAGTTTGTAATCTTTTCTCCTTCTCCTTCTCTTTGGATGGTTTAAATTTTATGCTTTATGTGATTAATAATATGCATCATTGTCATGATTTTTAAAATTGCATTAAAAAGGCTTTACATCTCAATTAGAGTTAATGTTATTATTAATTATTGTGAATTAATGGACAACTAAGAGGCTAGTTTAAACCGGAAGGTTCGGGTGCCTAATACCTTCCTGAAATCATACCTAACTTCCTTACTCCGGTTTAAAATCGAGTGAAATGATTCAAAAGAATCGACTAATTCGAGAATTTTCCTAATGTGAGTGGCGACTCCAAAATAAAACTCTTATCAAAGATAACTTTTTTTAAGAATCAATGAATGGGTCTAATAAATGAAAAACCAATTTATTAAATAAAATCAACCAAGCCCGTTCAATTTTTCTTTAGCAAAAAATGATCCCTCCAACGAGCCTAGGCAAAGGCTCTGTAGTGCTCTATAGGATGAATAAAGCGACTTTTCTATACACCTGTGGTAATTATAAACTCTAGCTGAGCAATACCAAGACCCTCTCTCATCTCAGAAAAGGATAGCAAATGGCATAACCTTGCCCCATCATCTCATCACTCACTCCCCAAGTAGTATTGATAGCCTGTGACACCTCAAAGTACAACCCGTCTTATTGATGGTGTGTACACATCTCTAACACAGTGAGGTAGCGAGGGAAATCTATCCACCATAGGGCACTGTAAAATCTAAAATAAAAAAAATAAAGGGTTTAGCCAGTGGCCTATGTATCAATATGTGCAAGGAAAAGGAATATGTACCTTATGGAGGGCCAAGCGGCCAAAATGCTCGCTCAAAGTAGTAAGGTCCTCGACACTAGGCTCATGGATGTTGTTGCGACTCCACTAGTAGGAGGCAATGTATCAAGTGTTACCCTCATCGTGTAAAAGAGGTCGAGTCAAAGTTATCATCTCATAAGCCCCTAAATCTGCACATTAGAGTGAAAAAATTAAAATCTTGATACATGAAAAAGAACCATGAAACAAGAACCTAGGTTCATAGAAATATGTCCCATAATAAATAGGTCCCACCAATTGATGACCTTCCATGGGATAGGCTGCAGATATCCTCAAACACGGGACACAACCCAAGTCCTTAAAGGTTCTTAGAATACTCAAGTCCATTGGCGTCCTTATAAGTGTATTATATGATGCAACTGATTAGTTTTCCAGTGCCCTAAAAATGTCCCAATACTCCTATATGAACTTGGGTCCACGCTGAATGGTAGGGCCATCATCCGAAGGAACAATGCCGATCAGATCGTATAATTAATTAGGTCCGATAGTCCTCTAATCATCATAAAACTACAAGGCATGGCAGTTGAATACTAAGCCAGTCATAGCTGCTAGATCCAAAGGTGTGCAGGCGATCTCAATGCAAGGCACATGAAAGGTTTTAGTGGTGTCCCACCACCTCTCGGCTTATCTAAGTCCATACTTCGGTTAGAAACACAGGTAATAAACAAGCTAAACCAACTTATTTTACCATGAAAATTAATATTCACATATATAATAAATAATATTATTCATGGGTTAAAAACCATTAGTCACTCCTTGAGACTATTGTTTGTGACCACCACTATTCATGACCAAGATTTAGGGCGTTAAATTACTCCTCTCTTGGGCGTTAAATTTATCCTCTCTTCTTCTCTCTTCCATGGCTCTTCCGACCTTTGTAATGAGCCACTCTCTATGCAAATTGTAATCAAACATGGCTTCTTTAATCTCTTATTCAATACTTGTCCTTTTCCTTCCACTCTCATCCTTTTGCGTGCTTTCATTTTCAGTTCTCGAATTTTTTCTTCAATGTTTAAAACCCAGTTCCAAAGTCATAATTCCTATCTCTACTTCATTTTACACACCAAACAATTCTCATTCTCTTCAATCTTGCAATCATAGCTTGAATCCTCAATTTTGCATACCATCTGTTCTTAAATCCTCATTCATCTTCATATCATTACACAAAACCCATATCCAAGTTGCTGCCTTCTATTCAAAATGGTTCGATATCCATCTTAGCATCCATAGTAACATCCATGATTATGAAGGTTTATCTTACACATGAGAAAATTGAAATCATTTCGTTGTCATAGATTTGTCAAAACCCATCCTGTTTATGTTGGTATTGACGATAACAGTGCATGGGTTTAACCTGGCACCACCATTAGGGAAGCATATTACGGAATAAAAAGCAAAACCTATGGCTTTGTAGCTAAAATTTGGACAAAAATTTGGACTTTAGTTGAATTTTTATTACAAAACAAATATATAATGTTAGATTTGAAGCAACTACCACTCTTAATATTAGAGCATCAATACTAATATGAATTGTGGTTGATGTGTCATATAAAATAAAAAGTATGAATGATAATGTGGCTGAAAGTGTATTTATAAACATTGAAATTTAAAAATCTCTCTCGAATGCACTAGTTTTGAATGTTCTTTCATCCTCATTTTTGTTTCTTTTCTAGGCCACAATTTAATATGCAATCATTCACAATATGGCTACAAATGCGCACATTGTCTAAGAGATTCTCTAAAAATAAAAGCTGTGTTAGGCAATATCTATTTATGTTTTTGACTCATCAGCTTCACATACCAAATGGACAAGCTATTGGAGAGGATTTTTTAAAAATCTTTTCAAATTTTCTAATATGACAATTAAATAAGAACAATCTGCATTAGCATTGGCGATGCTTTTATTGCCATGTCTTAAAGTTTTTCTTTTCTATTCTATCCTTTTTATGTAATTCCTTTGCTAACAATTATAACACATGAAGAAAAGAGGATGAAAAGGATTGATCCATTAATGCGTAATGGAAGAGAGAGAGAGAGAGAGAGAGAGAGAGAGAGAGAGAGAGAGAGAGAGAGAGAGAGAGAGAGAGAGAGAGAGAATTGGTACGTGGAAGAAGAAAGAGAGGCATTGCAAAAAATAAAATGGTGCATTTTTGTGTTAATTTAAGTATTGTTAATTAACTGGTATTGATCCCACTTTTATTATTTCTAAAACTCAATTTTGACCAATTCTATATTTAGGGTGCAATAGTAACATAAACTTAAAACTTAATTTTTTGGTGATTAAGTTCATTTTAGGGTTCAATTACTATGATCATTAAAATTTAGAATACCCAAATGGTTTAGCCATGAAAATATCATTGTTACGTGTATATAAAATTACTACTCCCTTTGTTCTATTTATATAGAGAAAGTCAAAATTTCTCTAGGATTAAGGAGGTGATCTTTTTGTTGAATTCTTTCTAAATTACCCCTAAAAAGATATTAAAGTGGTTCTCAATTTTCAAAAAAAAGGTGATAAATGATGGGAGAGAGAATTAGTTGCTGAAATAAGGCATTTCATTTATTTAAACTTCTAATAATAAAAAAACGCGGGCTATGTACTTGTAATTGCGCACTAAAATCTTAATATCAAATTTGAATCGAAAAAATTAGTATAAAAATTGAAAAAAACATTGGAGCCAAAATTTTTAACCTGGAATTCTTTATTTTGCTTTACTAAATTTGTAAGTAAAAAATTAAAATTTGGAGCCAAAATTTTCAAAACTGAATTCATTTAAACGGGGATGAGTTTATAACTCTAAAATTTAATCCACAAACGCCATGGACACAGTCCTTCCTTTTGATTTGAATACAATCCCTCAAATTTTGCTTGTAATTTTAGAAGTTGTGCTTATACTCAACAATCAATCTTTAAACTTGATCTCCTTGCCATTCACTGAACAATCCTCTTTTGTAAAATTTGAAACAATAACACCACCAATTAACGTTTCAGAAGAGGCACGAAAAGCCAATAAAAGGAAAAACATCACTAAAGATGTGAAAAATATAGCTTGTATGTTGTTAAGTTCTAAAACTAAGAAGTGAGTCAAATACTCGCAGTATTCATAAATTAAGAAAAGTGAAAAATATAGCTTGTATATTGTTGTGTTCTAAAACTAACAACTACAAAATCAAGCACATATTCAAGAATAATCTTATAATAAATGGTTGTTTGCTTGATGTAATTGAAGTTTATAGTCAAATGGTTAAAAAAGCTGTAATAGAAGTGCAACATCTGTTGCTCAATATGTTCACTGAATCTTAATTTATATTGCACACATTTTTAATATATTTGTGCTGTTATATAAAAATGTTCACATATTCCTGTTGTACGTGTGAACTAATTAAAATATAAAGTTGTTTATTAGAACTAAATTGTAAGTGTGCGCAGCTGTTTTCATGTATCCATATTTTGTTATAAAAGTTTGCGAACAACCTTGCAAATATGAGCACCAATCTTCACATTTTTTAATTATCTCATTAACAGAAGCAACAAAACATGATTAAATTAACATTTGTGAGTAAATTTCACTATATGTGCACACTTAAATGCTAAACATAAACTACTTAGTGAAATTAATCTGTGCGCAAAATATGTTTGAATCTGATAAACTTTTTATGCACGTTTCAGTTAATTTTTGAACATTAAACGCTAACCATAATAATGTCTGCCACTTTCTTAAAATATTTTCAAAATCAATGTTTAATCATAACTAAAAGAAATGACATATTAGACTTTTTTTTCTTGGCATTAATCCCAAAGTTACCATATTAAAAAAAATTTTCTATATAAATAAAATATTTAAAAAAAAAATTTTCTCTGTATAAATAGAACGGAGTGTTACTTTAAATCCATTAACCTGATTCCACATCCCTAGACTCCATTGCGATCCCAATAAGTTTTATGTCCATAATTAATTAATTAGATAAGCATTTAGATTTTTGTCATTTGCCCTATCCAATACCACTCCTTTACACCAAGCATTTACGTGCTCTCTTGGCATCTGAACACTCCAAACCAAGCAACCGTGAATCAACGGCGAGCACTATTCCCGGCAAGTCACGTCAACTCGCACACAGCGAATCAAAGTCAAAGAGAAAGAAAAATAAAAAAGGTGTCACGGCCCACAAAATATATACAAGACCAATCTTTCTCCATTCCGGAAACAGGAAATCCTTTTGGCCAGATCAAACTCTCTTCTTTTCCTTTCTATTTTCCATTTGTAGCCGTAGGAAAACAAAATATAAACACAGTAACCAACTTCCCTTATCAATATATAAAATAAAATAAAAAAATTGGAACCGACATGAAGGATGACGATTCTCTCCCGACATCGACATCGGCTGCGACTGCGACGGGAACAACAGAGGGAAAAGCAAATGGGAAGAAGGAAAGCTCTGATTCTATTCTATTCGGGAAAGGACGTTACAAGTTCTGGGCTTTAGCTGCCATTCTGCTTTTGGCATTTTGGTCAATGTTCACCGGAACCGTCACACTGCGTTGGTCCTCCGGCAATCTCAATAGTCTTTACGATGACATTGATGCTCCTATACACGACGATCTCGACGTCCTTGTCAGTCTCTCTTTTTTCTCTCTTTCTTAATGTGTATGGATAAATGGATCTTGGCTGATTTTTAGGAGAAAATTGTAGGAAATGGAGGAAAGGGAGAAGGTGGTGAAGCACATGTGGGATGTTTACACGAATAGCCGTCGGATCAGATTGCCTCGATTTTGGCTGGAGGCTTTTGAGGCTGCCTACGAGGAGTTGACTAGCGATGTCCCTGGGATTAGAGACGCTGCCATATCTGAGATCGCTAAGATGTCTGTCCGCTCCATTATTCTAGATCCGCCTCCTATTCAATCAACGGTCAGCATTCCAGGGCTTTGTTTTTCTGTATCTAGTTATCAATTACCAAGTTATAAACCATTTGCTTTTGGAAATTCGAATCAACCTTTAATAGTTATCTTAATTAATTGGGAAAAATCATTTACTTCATTGAGAAGAAAAATCTAAGTTTATTTTATATTGCATTAGCTTTGAAAAAAAATCCATGCTACTGTGCATAAGTTGATTTGTGGTTAGGAGTTGGTTTACGTTCTGAGCGGCCAGTTAAAGTATTACTCTAGATAATTTATGACTGGAACAATGCACATCGTCATTGTGTTGAAAGCTGCAGTTTGCAATTGTAAATCTTAGTGCTGGTCTTAAGGGAAGTAAATTTCTCAAGTCACCTAGTATTTTTGGAAGAAGCTTTATTATTTATATTTTGTCGCAAATTTAAATTGTAATTTGAAGGGTGATTAAGTTTTAGAATGTTTAGCTTTCAATAAAGATTTATACTCATTTACTATTAGTTTATTGAGATGGATTTTCTGTATTTTCAGTGACCTTGAATGTTTTAAGATTGATTTTCCCTCATTTATTTTATCTTTGTTCTTGTTCTTTGGATGTCTCTCTCTGTTGTGCCCTTTTTTCCTGGAAAAAAAAATGTGAATTTTGAATCATTGTATTCTTGCAATGGGTTTTGTTTTGCAGTCTATTTCTAAGATGTAGGAATCTAGAAGCTTTTCCAAGTCCTATTTGATAACTTTATGAGGTTCAGACATATAAGTAGTCACTTGAAAGAAGAAAGATTTTGAATTTTGGTACTTTGTGGCCTTGCTATGGGTTTTGTTTTTACACGCTTACTATTTTTAAGTTGTAAGGGTCTAGAAGCTTCTCTTGAGTCCTATTTGAGAACTTTATAATGTTTGGACCTGTAAATGGTTGTTCGATGATTTCAGACTGGAGTCACTTGACAAGAAGCTAGATATTTATTTGGTGAATCAAGTTCAACGATCTTCTTCTTCTTCTTCTTCTTCTTCTTCTTCTTATTATTATTATTATTATTATTATTTTATCTTTGGATCTTGGCCATTGGTATTGCAACAACTGATATGTAGTTAATGCTTAATAGGCATTTTTAAGTGAGTGTGAAGTGTTAACTACTGTTAATTTGTTATTATGAGCGACCCAAGAAATACCCTGTAAAGATAACTTAAGATGCAGACTGAACAGAATTTGACTTAACATAGCATTCAAATAAAAGCTGTGGAATAAGGAATCTATGCACTGATATATTTTCCTAATATATGATGCTTAAGATGGTCCATTCTCTTTGAACTAAATATATGTGACTAAGCTTTATAGACTCGGGCATGATAAATTGATGGACAAATTATAAGGCTTTAGACTGCTATCTATGGCTATTTGTATTATTAGATCTTATGCTGAAGTTGGATATGTTTGTTGTTGTTCTTCTTTATCTTTTATTTTCTTTTGTGGTGTGATTTTGGTGTGGGTTTGCTACTTGTTCGTAGCATATAACCGTACTCCATGGTTATAAGATGTCACTGGATGCTTATATTGTTAATGCTAAGTACTTATATACTGTATGAAATGGACTCTCAATGATTGTATAGTCCATTGGCCAAAAATTTTGCCAAACTGAAAAGTTTAATTTTGTCCTCCTTTGACTGTTTTGGTTGTGGAGCTTTTCTGAATTTGAATGTTTATTTGATCCTTTTATTGCATCCTTTATGCTTTATGATCTCTAACTCTTCACTTGGTTTTTACCTTCTGGAGATCATAGAAATATGTCTAAATTATGTAATCAGGTTAAATTATTTACTAATGTTCTTTTTGGCATAGATTGTTTCCAAATGTGCCAGTTCACTTCAAGTACCGTATTGGCAGAAATTAGTTCACTTGAGGGTACTGATGATCAAGTTAGATGTAAGGCTAAAGAATTAACGGTGAGGAACTTTAGACCTTAATGAAGGATCCAGAATCTAATGTCTGATGAGAGGAAAGAAAAGAGAGTGTGTGTGTGTGTTTCGCAGGGGCGGGGGTGGTGGGGTTGGGGAAGGGGAAGGGGTGGCACCTGTCCCCCCTTCAAGGTTTTCTTTTAATGATGTATATTACAAAGCATTGTGTTTATTCAATGCCCAAGAATATTTGTGTTTCAGAGTTTGACCAGCCTAATATGTATCTTCAAGAATTTTTCCCTGAGCTTAGTAAATATGTTACAATCACACACATATGCCTTTAGTCTATAGTGTAGTTGCATATATCATAATCTCTCCTTCCTTGCGGAAAGATGCTCTTATGAATCTTTTGGTTATCAAGATTCTTTATATCCAGGTCCTACTAGATTAATATACTTTTATGCTTTAAGTCAAGACTGTTCAAAGTTCTTAGTATTAATCGGGAACTTAGTTTCATTGTTTAGTGCATGCACTAGAGTGCAATATCCTCAGAAGCCTAATGAGCTTGTTGCCGAGTGAAGCTGAAAAAATTGAGAAAAAAAAAAAACTCAGAACTAACAATTTATGCTAAAAACATATCCTAGTCAGGACTTTACTAGTCTTACTACATTAGTCCTCACAATTGTTACCCTCTTGCTTGTACGTGTGGATTATAATAATTTTCACAAATATACTCTTCCCTAATTTGTAAATCTTTGCTTGGAACCATGAGACATTTTTTAAGATCTGTCGAACCCATATGAAGTTTTTCCTAGTTTCTTGAATATTTTTATTCATCTACTAGGAATTGCTGATGTAGTTCCGTCCTAGTGTCATGGGGTTGGTCTCACCTGGAAAGGCTAATTCAATGGCTGACTGAGGGTAGCACTCCACTTTAAATGGCTCAAGATTGGTTTTTCATAACTGATGTGGACCTTTTTGTCACACTAGGGTTTAGTTAGATTAATTGATCGATTATAGTACCTTATGTGCTTAGTTACCTACTTTAAGGTTTCATATTCTGACAATATTTATTGTGTTTATAGATTTGCAAATTTCAGAATCGACTATTGTTTAAAAGAATAACTAAAAATAGTTTTGTTACATTTAAATGGTTATTTTGTTGTCAAATCTTAAACTATCAGCCAGACTATCTCTGCTTTGCCTATCCTCTGAAAAGGAAAAATGAGCCTGTCCTTATCAGCCTTTTCCATTTTCCATCGTGAACTTAGAGTAATTAACTTCTGATACCCAAATCCTAAGAACAGAATTCAAGGTTGTATTTTTGGATGGTCAATTTATCCTTGATGACCTGAAAAATTCTAAATGATACTCATTTTTCATTTTAAGCTTCTTAAGCTTGCTTTATTTTTATTTTTATTTTTTTAAATAGTGGCTGTAAGTATTTTAATTATAGCAATTCTGTCTACCAACTTGGTTGTCACTAAGCATCTTTCATTTAAATTTAGTGTGGTGCCTAACTGTGTGCTGGCTGTATTACCGTTTTTTTTGTTTTAAGGAGCTAACAATAGAACCCCACTAGTTTGATCAACGTTGATCATGATTTTCATTTAAACAAACAGAGACCAAGTAAATAAAAACTAATGCAGTCAATATGGCAACTGGGTGTGACATTAGAATGGCACATTATCTGGAGAGAGAAACAAGCGAATGCCAGGTGGCTGTAATTGCTATAATTAACAAAGTTGACAAGATTAATCAAAGTTTAAGTTTCCTAAGTAAAAAATGTGCATGAACTGTCATTTTTTAAGATCATTCACCCTATCTTTTATTCTTTTGGCACTTTGATTAGACAAATATTCAAAATGTTTCTTTTCTTCTTCCCTACACTATAGCATGTAAAGGTCTGTAACTAGTTTATGATATAATACAACTCATTATAAGCCTTGAACCATCCTTACCTTTTTCCACCTTTGTAACTTTTTTTTCCTCCCAAGTTGTTTGTATTTCATAAATCTCCATTTATATATTGGATAAATATCTGCAAGCTTTCTTGATCAGGTTCAGTGCATTGATGCAGCAATGCATAACTCTGCCTCACATTGATTTTGGTGGGTTGCCGGGAATTTGATGTGATTCTAACTCATATTGGACCATTTTGAATAATAAGGGGAAGTTGTGGAATTTTGTATTCAAGTGCCACACGTTTTACATTATGTTGTTGGACTTTGAAGCTATTGTTCGTGTTTCTTAGAGTTGGTGCTAAGCAAGTTGGTAAGTTGAGTGTCAAAGTTGCATTTGCCTTGTCTTTCTTTGGTCTACCAAGTTATCACTTTCTTTGAGTTGGTGATCCAAACTTGGAAGCCTAAAACATTCGTTTAGAGCGACTCCACCGCTCATTCTTATTTAGATGGTATTTCAATAGCCTTCTATCTGGTTTTCTGCTCTATATTCTGTAGAAGTCAGTTATTATTATTTTCAGGTCCGTGCAAGGTCTGAGGATCTTGGGATGTTTGTCTATTTTATCTCGTCTATATATCTGATGTTATTTGATGTTTCTTGGTTAAACTTTCCCCTGGTATAACACCATGATCCATACTTAATACCTGGTCACCCTTCATTATATGCAAAATCTATTTGTCTATTACTGCTTTTAAAGTTATAGATGCCTTATTTTCCTTCGTCCATCCCCTTGCTGAAATTAATATTTCTCCTTTCTCATCTCTGGCATGAGATTGACATTTTTTTTACATTATTGAAAGCCTTAACCACTCTAACTCACCCTGTCCGTACCAATGATTTTGATAAAAAGCACTTTTCAGACTATTTATTGCTTGAACAAGCTCATCCACATTCTATTGGAAACAAAGTTTTCTGGCCTGATGTAAGCTACATGTAGAGCAGAAGCTGCAATGATATTAACTATCTCCATGCTGAGCGCAAATCTTTTGTCAATATATATTTTTATGCTTAATCTTTTAACATTTACTACCAGTGTTCTTAACTCTGTTAGATCTTTCAGCACACTGATTCACAAAGCATGTCAATTGTCCTTTTTCCGAAGTGCAACTATTCTATGCCTTTTGCACGCTAGGACTAAATGCTTCACTCAACTTTGTCCTCAGTGCTTTAATGATGCAGATGTAGTACATCACTTCTGGTGAAAGCATTATGTAACTGCCTACTTTTCAGTGGAAGCTTACTGTAAGGAACCATTGGAATTCCTTTTAGGATTCGATTGTGTGATCATAGGATGTGACATTACGATTGTCCTCAACCCTGCATGTTTACCTGACCAATTTGTGAAGCATGGACAGGATTTTGTGGCCCTCATAGTTCAGTTATTTATGCTAATGAGCCCCAAATGTTGAATTGTGACATTTAATTGTTCTATCTTGCTCTTTTTACTTTAGATAATGAAAAGCTTGTGCAATTACATTTTTGTTTGATGATTGAGACACTGGGTTGATCTAATTGTGCATTGCTGAGCACTTATTACTTGCCTTTTGTTTCCCCCCTTCTATCTGGTGCTTAACTAGTTTTTCTTGTCCAATGGCAGAATGCACAAGAATTAAGCAAGAGTCTGAAGTTAGTAGGAAAAGGTGGGGCTGCTGCGACTTCGAAAGGGAGCAGCAACTGATGGGAAGAACTTGAGAACCTGGGATTCAAACCCGCAGTTAAATCTGTAATAGCAAATCTCATATTCATCCATAATCTGCAACATGCGGAAGGTGGACAATACTCGGTTATCCTCAGTTTCATAGCAGGAACAACGTAGGAATCTAGTTAGGTTCTTGTTTTTTCCAAGTTTTTGTTGTCAAAAACTTACAATCTTGTCTTCTGCAAGGATCTCAAACAACTTTCAGTAGATGAATATTCAACGAAATTTTTTTATATAAAGAATGAATTAAAAGTATCATTTTCAAACTCTATGGTGGTGTTCGTTAATGCATGTTAATGGCATGTCAAATTGTGGAATTGAACTGATCAGTTTAGTTCAGTTCAATTTCTGAAGTATTTTGGTTTAGTTTCGGCTTTAGTAGAACAAAAAATCAACCAAAAAAAAAAAATGCTTATGTTCAGTTTGATTTTCATATGAAGAGGAAAAGCATAAGAATTAGTAGTCAAACTGATAAAAAATAATCCGAGAAAAATCTTTCCTAATTCGTTTTTTCTTATAATACGACAATCAAATTTTGATTATAACATTTTTTTTAACCAAACATCAATCTATGTTAGAGTTCAAATTGGAAATTTGATTCAATTGAGGTTTTTTTTTTCTTGTTCTAATATCAGTAGTTATGGTAGCCAACTCATTTTTTTGAAACTATTTTTCATTATTAAGTAAACGGAACAAAGATAAAATACGAGTTTGCTTTATAACAGTAGTAATTGAACGCTGTTATTTTAATCTCAATCTATTCATCCTTCTGGATAATATTTTCTTCGTTCACTAATAAATCGACTAATTAAACTCATGTTTCTATAATCAATTCGATCCCACAATTGGATTGGGGGTAAACGCCTATGAAAAGATTGCTTGGACTTAAAAAGAAAATCGTTTAGATTTATCTTTGATTTGTTTATTTCTTATTTTGAAAATTCTTTTCATTCAATTGGATAAAAATTATTTGGAAAAAAGAAATAGAATTTTGATTATTTATTTTATATTTTATCTTTTTAAAAAGAATTAAATAGAAAAAAATTATAATTTATAGTGACTGGAGTGAAGTCGTAATAAGATAGATATGCTAGAAAGTGCGGTTGGATCACCTTCTTCTCAAGAAGAGGGAATGCTTATTGGATATTTTGGCTTGACCCTGCTTCACACACAAAAAGAAGTGAGCTACGCATGAGTTAAACTTGTCGACAAAAATCTTCTTTCTCGACGCTGAAGTAAGACCAAGCTCATAAGCTTATTATCCTAGGTCGGAACAAGTCCCACATGGCGACATGAGCGGAAAAAGGAAAAGGGAGGGATGGATTTCTCTGGTTTTGTACATGCTAAATCCATTCATGCCTACATAACATATGCGAATAAGTCATATTGAATTTTTGTGGAACTGTAAGCTTCATCCATTGACCTCCTAGCTTTTTAATTAATAACAAACATTTAATTTACAGGTCAAGTATAATATGATTGATTTTCTTATTTATCCGAGAAGTTTTGGATCTTCTCAATTAGAAGAGTTTTTAACAAGAATTTTCGACAATATAATATCAAGAATATAATTTATAATTGATGTGAAGTTATTAAGAGTGAAAATTTAAATTATAATATCATTCGTAATTATCTTTTGGTGTCTTTTCTAGAATACTATGGTTGGGAATTAATATAGAATGCACATCTCAAAAATTATATCAATACTGCAACACCTTTGGAAGAAGGAAAAAAAAAAAAAAGAGAAGAAGCTTTACAATGCATTTATTGTATTTTCTTTCATTTCTTTTATATAATTTTTTTTTTTGAAAAGAAATGCTCGGGACAACAAAAGAAAATAAATGCTCTTTTGTTCTTGTTTTCCATTAATTTGGCTAGTACATTATTTACAAAATTTTTTGATTGAATCATGTCCGAAAGCAACATGCACAATAATATTAATATAACTATCTATTTCTTACCCAACTTAATGTGATCAGAAGGAGGTAGAAAATGCTCTTTTGACAAACCCCAAACATTGAAATCTACATCTTCAATCTTCCATTTTTCTTCCATTTGCCTCTTGTGATTAGCAGACTGCTCTCCATATCTAAAAATAGAAACTCGAGTCTTTCCACTATGTGCAATGTTAACTCCATCGACATACTTGTAATCCTCCATTACAGATTCTGTGCTAGTTTCCCAGAACACATCATCATCATCTTTAGTTCTCATACCTATGAGCCTTGAGTCTTCAAATTGAATCAAAAGGCCTGATCTTTGGCTAAAATATCCCCATATTGTATGGTGAATTATCTCATAGTTTGGTCCACTTTGAGCTTCTCTAATGGCAGGACTTGTCTCAAGCTTTAGAATAAAGCAATCCTCGTCGTTGATGATTTTCTCCCCAATACATGTGGCATCTATAAATAAATTTGCAGTGGATCTTGGATCCAAGCCCTGCCATCAAGGAAGATGATAAAATCAAAATGCCATTCAATTGAATTTTACGCTATTATAAAATCAAAATTGATACCTGTAGGAAACGACGCAAGGGTCTAGGTGGACCTTTAGAAATAGGTCCTTGTTGATTGGAAGAATGCCTCCAAGAAACCTTGCCATTGCTTCCACAAATGACTTTGCATCCAGAAACAACAAGCTCTAGAATCCACAAATCAGGATCTTTTTGCCAAAGCACAAACCCTCCAATTTCCTCTCCACTCTTTACTTTTATAGTCTGGTCACTCTGATGAAATTCTGATGTACTAATTTTCACCTCTCCTATTACGCACATGCTATGCACTGCATTCAACGCTGCTTGTCCTCCCGTTGCTGCTATATATTGCTGTACTATATATTTCGCTGTCGAAGCTTGCTGCAACATAATGCAGTAGTACATGTCTCTAAGATTCATATAAAAATGATCTTAATTCAGATATGACTTTTGTATTTATTACTGCGTATTTTTAAAATCGAACAGGACAGAGCCATTAATTGCAAGATTATTGATCCGTTCTGATTTGATTCAAAGCAAGGAGGTTGAATTAGAATTTAAAGTAAATGGCCTTGAACATCTAAACCATGGCCGAAAATGGTTCGAGAAGAAGAGCAAAGTTTTAGAAGGTTTTGGATTTAATCTTCATGACTTGCAAGCAACTTTTTTTTCTTCCTATAAATTGATTGATCAAAAATATTTTAAGAATTTTTTTAGTTTTTCAATTGACAACTCCATTGTATTTTCTTTTCGAGAAGTTAGATGGGTATTTATTTTTAATATTTGGGCTTTTACTATAATAATAAAAAGTGAAAAATCATATCCAATTTAATTCAATCAATCAAACTGTAATTAAATCATGTTCTGTTTGATTTTAAAAACACTATTTATTACTTACAATTGAACAATCTTTAACAGGTCTGTGAACAGAATGACCAACTTGCACCTGAAGAGGAATAAGAGGAGATCCAACCATGTAAAGAAGAAAACGAAGCTCGTTAATGCGGGCTGCAATCACTGGTTGTGACCATTTATCAGATGTTTGAGCCTTCATCCATGCAAGCATGTTATGCCAACGCAAGTTCTTATTGCTTCCCATACTATTGTACATTTCTTCTGGTATTGGGACCTCAAGAACTGTCTCAAGGGCGTCATCTCTGTCAATGTTTGCACAAAGTTTCTTCATTTGAAATTAATAAATACTACAAAACAATTTTATGACAATAATGTTATAGAAAAAATGAAGAAAAAAGTGAAAGGTAGAGATGTTAACTAATCAAAGAAGAAGAAAGGAGGATAAAAATAAATAAATAACTAAATTGCAAGGCTTAGAGCACAAAAGAGCTTACTGCCTTTGTGTTTTCTCCAAGGCTATACCTATGGATGGTAGGAAAATTGTGAATGAGAAATTTGTTTAAAGGTTGTCCTTGTTTATAGGTGTCTTTGTGGGCATGATTTATAGCTAGATTTGCTTGTTTTTGAGTTTCTATTTTTGGGACTTACGAATATATTATCGCAACATTCTTGAGATGGCCAATCCACAATTACCAAACTCCTCCTAAACCTAATTAAAAGATTTGGAGCATCATAACAAATTATAGCCTGATTGAAGAAGATTAATTGCTATGGATCATGTATTATAAAAATTGAAAAAGTACGTAATGGTAACGGGGTTTGAATTTATTACAATATGAATAATTAACATTTAATATATATAAAAAAATTTATTAGACTTATTGGTATTGTTTCTATTAATAGCATTTTTTTGTCGTAACATCGTGATTTCTGAAATCATGAATATTTATATGATAGATTAATTAGAAGTGCCATTTAGGGTTTGGTACTAATTTCAATCTAATTAGGAAAATTCTTAAAGTGTGAGTTTTTGATGTGTGAATTATGCATTGCGTAGTTTTCTCAAATTGATTATTTAAATTGCATAATGGTATTTTTAATTTTGAAATTTGACTTAAATTGAAGCATGTTTCAAAATTGTGGGAAAAACAATTGATTTTAAGTTGATTTTGATTTTAACATTGACTAAGTCTTTAATCAAATTGATTTTGACTTGGCCTAATTAAATTTACCTTGTTTTAATTGTAAAAGTAATTGAAAGAGATGGGCCCCTATATATTATTTTAAAAGGCTACACACCAACTTCAAATATTGGCTAGGTAATTACTCCCTTTGTTTCAAAAAGGAGTCCGTCTTTCTATTTTAGTCTGTTCCAAAATATAATTAACTATTTTTTGCATTATAATTTATCATTAAATTATTTATTATATTCTTATTAAATTTTACTTTACTTTTAATAACCTTTATTAATTTTTATTTATTATTTCAAGATAATAATTCTTATGTATTTTTTGAGATGAGTAAAATAGAAAAATTATATGAATAAAATTATCATTGAACCATAATAATTGTTATTTTCTTAATCTGTGTGAATATGGAATATGAACTATTTTTTTGGTATAGGAGTAATTAAAAAAAAGGTGGTCCCTTTATTTTTAAGTAACAAGCCAATATGGCTTAAATAAAAAAAAAAAAAAACAAATCTGTAATATCTCAATTTTTGGATATTTAGAAAATATCGGAGAAATGATTTTTATTATGATTTCATTTTTTCTTATTGAGTTAATTAATCAATTTGTTTGATAATAGTATTTCTTTCATAGTAATTATTTGTATTTATATAAATATATTGAAAATATTGTCAAGTGATGCATTTTATTAAATAGTTTATTAAGGCTTTCCTACTTAATTAGCATTTAAAACTATTTGATTGAATTTTATTAATAAATTATTAATGGTTAATATAATTTTAATAACAATTTGTCAAAATTAGAATTAGGAATAAATATTGTTATTAATTATTAGTTATCGGCTAAAGTGTATTTACTAAAATGCAAATTTATAAAATATAATAGTATTTTATTTAAGTTAAAATAAGTGTATGGGAAATAATAAATAAAATAAACCAAAGTGAATCAAATGGTTAACCCAAAACTATTTTAGAAACCACTAGAAAATAAAGGAAATTATTGAAAACCAACTAAATCGAACCATAAACTACAGAATTGAATGGCCTCTTCTCTCTCAATCAGAGGCGGCGACCTCGCTTCCCAGCCATCGCCGACCACGTACGAGGAGGTTGAGGCGGCGATCGCTCTTGATTCCGTTGCCAAACAAGGTCCCATCGTCCCCTCACGCTGATCTGGTCCTCAGAACGACCTCCTCTCTTCGCGATGTCACTGCCTCTTTCGACAGTCGCATTTCTCTAAACTCCGGTGGGATTGGATCACTTTTGACGACCCATTCAAGGTTAGGTGAGTCGAAAATCGACTCTTATTAGCTTTGATTCCATTATTTTTTCCACAGATTAAGTTTTTGAATGAAATTTAGAGTTTAGGTGTAAACAAGTAAAATTTGGGAATTTGTTAGATTGAGTCTCTTTATGACGAAATTAATTTGGGAATTGAAGAGTTCATGAAAATCTGAATGTTTTGATGTGTTGTTTTGAATTTCTGGCCATGACAATTTTTCAGCCACCGTCTGTGGCGGTTTCGGCGAAACTCCTGCTTGGTATTAGAGAGGTAGAATACTCTCCTCGACGCGGTGAGCGGAATCGTATAATTAGATTTTGCATTTGAAGGTTAGTGCTTATTTTATACATTAATTTAAATGCTTTTGAAGTTTGAAATAAGTATAATGTTACTGAAAAATTGTGATTTTAATTGAATATATTGTGAAATTTGATAATTTGGAATTAGAAAAGTAGATCGGTTTCCGAATTGAAATTAAATATAATGGTTTTTTATTATATATGATTTATATACGTTTGATTATTTAAGCTAGATTATGATCATGAGTTATAATTATAAATTGTAGTTGATGTTGATGAATGGAGGATGAAAAATATATTGTGTTGGCTGCCCATGGATTTGGGCTGTGGTTTGATGCTATATATTTATTTTTGATAATAGTGATAGTTCCATTTATAGAGGAATGCTGCTGAAATTTTATTAATTATGAATGGGCTAGTAATGAATTAGTATTTAACATTTGATTAATGAAATGCAATAAAAAGTAGACTTGTAAATAATATTAATTATCATAAGATTATATGCAATTATTATATTAAACACAACAAAGGAATGATTATTTAAATGTGTATTAAATATGAAAAATGACCTTTAAGATAAATATGTTATGATTAAATATGGGTTATAAAGGTTTAGTATAATTCTAAGCCAAACAATTACTGTGGTTGTGAAAATGTTAAAGAAAGAATGTGATTTATAAGAAATGTTATGAAATAAGAAAGAAAATAAGTTTTGGACTCAATACACTTAGTGCGAATCTGTTGTATGATCTGATTTATTCTGTAAGATTGGCATGCTCAGTTCGAATGCCATTTTGATATAATATAAGCTATGATTATATGCTAGGTTCTAGATGCCTTGTGTATGGCCGGACACGCTCAATATGTATAAGCAGGCTTGAATGCCTTTATGATATGATTGGCGACCTAAGGCCATTATATATAAGTGTATGAAATCTTATCTGCTTCATTTTCTTTTAGGTGTATCTGAGTCCCTTAAGAAAAATATGATTTTGAGATAAGAAAATTAAGTTAACAAGTTTGTTATGTGATTCTGGTTTATTATATATTTTTAATAATAAGAATAAATGATATAATGTTTAAATTGAGTAATATGATTGCAATTGTTTTTAGCAATAATTATTCATAAATTCTATAAGTCATTTCTAAAATATATCTTTTCAGATTTTATGTTTAAATTAATGTATGTAATAAGCACCACTGAGTTTTATACTCAGCGTATGGAGTTTTTCACATATAGGTTGAAGATTGTGGATAGTCATGATTCAAACTCCAGTATCAGCATCAGAGATGGAAGAGAATATGTCAGCTGACTTGAGCATGGAAGTACTATGAACTTGGCATGTGGTAGAAGTAATTTTAATTAGAAGCAATTTTAATTGGAATAAATGTATTTTAAGTTTGAATGGTATTTATATAATTTAAGTAAACACAACTCTTATTATTTTAATTATACAATAAATTGTCTAATTGGATATTAAGTATTATGATTTAAGTTTGAGTATTCAAAGTTGCGTTTTATATCCTATTATTTGAAAGTGATATGTTTTGATACCAAATTAGATTTATATGAATTACGTGAGTTATTTCTTTCTAAGTTTTATTTATAGTTTGTCAAATTATCTAATTGTTTTACATATGGTATTAATAATTAAGGTTTTGCCAATTAAGTTAAAAGAGTATCACTAAATACAAAAATTTTTAGTTATTAAGTCTTATGCAATTACATTAAGTGTAAACAATAATCATACATTTTCTTTATTAAAGTTGTTCTCAAAATATATTTTCACAATATATTCAAATATGTTTTAAGCTAATATTTATTTTTATATAATAATCAGGTAAATATGATAAGTAATCTTGTGTTTCTGGCACAGAATGTGATTCTCACTGTCTAGTCTTATAGGACCGAATAGGAGGTATTATAAAATCTATTGAAAACCTAGCGTAAAAAATTAAGAGGCAGTACCCTCTACATTAATGAGGAAAAAAAATGTGAACTAGTCATTGACCAAGTTGCTAATTTGGAGGGAATCGGCCACAGATATTTCATAGCGACTGCTTGGCGACCACCTAGAATCAGGTGCTCAAAACCTGATTGCAAAAAGCGTTGTCAGCCGCAAAATAGCGACTACAAAAGCCAGTCACAGTTATGAATAATTTATTTGCAATACCCTGCGATGGAAGGGGAACCAAATAATTTGTTATAGTTCTATCACAAATAAGAACATTCGTTGAATAGTCAATAGTCTATCGCAAAATTAGTTATAAATTGGTATGTGGTTGGTCGCTAAGTTTATTATATAAAATTATTTATTTTTTTGCAGTTGGTCACTAATCGGTAATAAAATTTTAAATTACTAGAAAAAAATTCAAAATGACATGAAAACCAAAAAATTTTACACCTATTAGAAAAATAGATATATATGTGCACACGTGTGTGTGTATATATATGATCATCAAGCAACACATGTTCAGTCCAAAATTTGCCTAAAATAAGAGATCCATATGCAGATGTATAAGGAGCTATAGTGATAGCTCAAGATGCTGTAGGGTCGAAAGTAGAGGTTGGAGTAGTAGTATGTGTGGTAGGTGATGGCAAAATCATAAAGATGCACGAGAAGCAGGATCTGCCGTAACTACATCTAATGGTGTTTTTGGATCCGATGGAGGAGGATGTATAAAAGTAGAAGCTACAAGAGTAACAGACATCTGCCCACACATGCTCTAAGTTCTACAGTAGCCTATTCTACTCATCAAGCTGAGTCCATAACGCACGAACCTAATTAGCACTAGCAAAGTCTAGCTGTGTTGATATGGAAGCACTCGTAGAGGCATAACTTGAGTGTGTATAGTAGTGAGGTGCCTGTGACCTGATGCCATACACCTTCCTCTTCTTCTCACCTCCCACGGCCTCCCAATATACAATAGTTCAATCCATTTTCTCTCAGATAGTTCAAAACATCTTCAACAATTCATTGTGTTATGATAGTTCAATCCATTGATTAGATTATGCAATTGTTGTAAGCCATCATTGTCCATTTATTCTTAATTTTTTGAGGATTCACCATCTAGCAATCGAAGTTTACAATGCTTAAAACAATTTGCAATAGTACTTGAGTGGACATCTATTTTTCATGCCGAGATTGCAAGATTCATTACATATAAAATATTAATCTTTTCTGGATTTGGGTTCCCAATTTCACAACCCTCCAAAAGATTTCGATAAATCGTTTACAATAATGCATCTTAAAAGCTCGTATGATCCCTGCATCACAAGGCTGAATCTTTGATGTAGTGTTAGGTGGCAAAAAAAAAAAAAAAAAAAACAATTCAATATTTCTCAAATCTTCAATATTTTTTGGATGAGCAGGACAATTATCAATAATTAAAAGAATTTTTCTACCATCAATTTTTGCACCAAGCTATTGAACATATTCTTGGAATAAAATCCTAGTCATCCATGCTCTTTTGTTGGCACGATATTCACAATCCATGCTACCTAAATTCACATTCTTAAAACAACGTGGTTTTGTGTACTTCCCAATGATCCATAAAGGAAATTTTCTCAGAACCATCCTCATTACAACAAATAACAATTATAAGTCTTTCTTTATCTTGTTTCTTACCTTCAAGTTGCTTCGTTGCAAGAGAGTGATCTGGCTGTAGCATATAGAACAATCCAGTTTCATCCATATTGAAAACATCTTTCATAGTAAACTGATTAAGTTTCTCTCTTATGGATTGTAAATTAATATCCACAACCTCGTATTAACTGATCCACTTTCTTCGAAATGACGATTGTCTTGATGTCGTGTCTTGATTTGAAGCGCTCTAGCCAACCTTGAGAAATATGAAAATCAAGCTTATCAGTGGGATATATCTTTTTCACAAACTCTTTTCCCTTCGTTTCAATTAGTTCCCCACTCATATTAACGCTCTCTTAATAATGAACAAACCACTCGTAGAGAGCCTTCTATAGTTCTGAAAATTTGGCAGCTTTATGTCTTTTGGCATCATCTTCTGGAATGTCGGGTACTGATAGATACTCTGTTGACCTCTTGATTGTATTTGATATTATAGCTTGAGTCACTTGAAAATTAATCTTCTCTAACACTCACTATTGCAATTGCTTTTGAGTGCATGCTGGATTTTATTGTCTGTACTCGCATAATTCTCTATGCATACCATCTGTCATGGTTGATTTTTTATACCTTTGAGATGAGAAACCATTTTGTTTCTTTTGATTTGTAGAGTTGTATAGTACCTCTCTTTATATAGTAACTTAGTTAATGTTAGTACATGTAACTACATTAATAGTTGAGTAGATTTATACTGTACATGTAATTTAGATAATGTTACATGTAATTACATTAATAGTTGAGTGAATTTATACATTTTATTGAGATATGTATGGAGTACTGAAAATTTATCAATGAAAATACATGAATTTAATTAATATGCATGATTAATACTTAATATATATAAATTAGTGTTCACATATATCTATGTTAGTATTCACATTGTAGAGATATAAGCTATATACTCCATAAATTAAAAATTATTAATTTACGCGATTAATTAATGCCTTGCTAAATTAATAAAATTTCATGGTCATGACGTTATTAATTTATAGAGGTTTGACTGTATTTATTCATCCATAGGCAACTCCAAAATCATGTCATTTTCTCCCGGATAGTTCAAAGCATATACTTTTGTATTATTGTTATGGTTGAAAAATTGTTTAAATTTGAGCTTATATTTGAGATCTATAACATTGAAAAATAAGTACCCTAGGGGTGTGTATTAAGAGAGGCTAAAGCCTCCTTAAGTCCCTTTAATTGTGCTCTTGCTTGATTTTGGAACTACATGTGTGTAATTGATGTTGGTTTGTCTTAATAATGAATTGTGATAGATTGATTGAACAAAATTGATATAGGGACCCTGTGATGTTATATTGACCTAACCTATCATATTATATTGACCTAATCTATGATATTACATTGTCTGAACTTTTTTAGTACTAAGTGACCATGTATAATACATGAAGAAATCATCAAGCAAGGCATTTAGGTCATAAAAGTGAAGGCTTACATAAAGATCATGGCATTTAACGAAAGAAAAAAAATTTGCAAATAAATCCTAAGAAATCATGTATAAACCTCCTTAATATATCTAAAATGAGAATAAATAACTAATCTTGAAAATCACTAACTCTCTACCATCTCCTTTCCTTTTGATTTAGAAGATTCACCTCCTCAATCAAAGAAAAAGTGAACTTTTTTTTTCCATCTTTCATGAACATAAATTTTTAACGCATGAACATAACATATGTGAGATAAAATATATGGATATAGCCTTAGTTTAAAAAGAAAAAGAAAAGAAGTAATGAGAAAAGAAGTAGTAACATTGAAAGAGTGATTTTTATCTTAAAGCTCGAAAATTTCTTGAAATAAATTATATTAGCTTGTAGGTCTTGAAGAGGGAAAGAACATACTAAAATTTGGTGAGGTGACGATGAGTTTAGGCATGAAATTTAGGCCTTAGAGTATTTGGCCAAGGGTTGGTATTGTGTGAGAGAAAGAATAAAGAAATAAAAGAAGAAAGAGAAGAGTGAAAATGAAAAGAAAGAAGGAGAAGAAAGTTGGCGCATAAGCATGGGAGTCATTGTGAGATGATAATTTTTTTCTTCACATGCTTGGGGCATTTGGTGTAATCATATGCTTTATGGTGCACCATAAGCTCTCTTTTTTATTGGTCGAGTGGATTGCACTAGGATGTGATAAATTTATGTGGAGATTTATGATGATGCTTCAAAATCTCATTAGTTAGGGTGGTGATGTGGAGATTTCATTCAGATAAGGAAAAGGTGCACATGTGACATTGTATAGAAAAATGAGAGATAAGAGGAATTGGCTTTTGTCTTATGGTGGCATAGAAAGAAGTGTGTATGTAACTTATTTTGTTCTTATTATAGAATGTTTGCAAATTTTTTTTTAAAATTTAAAGGCTAGTATCACATACACACATGCATGACATAATAATTGACTGACATACTAATATTACACTGTATTATGACATTACGGATTACCAAAATGCTCCCATGGCACTGTAACTTATTAGAACAAGTATAAATAATCCAGAATCATAATTAAATTATACTAATTCACAATTAGACTTTGAAAGAATTTAATGCATGCTAATGATGTTATGAAATTGTGGATGTGACATTATGTGAGTTGTCACAAAAATATTTGATTGTGTGACTTTGCACAAAAAGAGTTATTTTTAAAATTAATGTGGCTTGGCACACAAAAACCTAGAAAAATAAACTGTTGGCCAAAAAAATTACTTGTGACCATTAGTGATGTCCTTGCCTAGGTAGTGAGTAAAAATGAGTTATCGGATAAGCATAGGAGTCGTGTCGCAATAATTGGGATAAAAACCCTAAATGGGTCCAATAAGCCCAAAGACTCTTATAAAAAAGATTTGAAACCTATAGAATCCCACTTACTCTTTTCAAATGTTTTCAATTGTTTTAAACTCTTTGAGGACAACGGGCTTCACACGGTCGTATCATGGTTTCTCCAAGAGTCACTTGAGAGAAATGAATCAAGCGAGTTTAATTCATGTTAATTCATAAAATTATTTTTTCAACCCATTTTAATCCTCAAAGAATAGTTTCCTTCATTTGATAAAGTTTTGAAAATTTTTAGAGTCGCCATCTTAAAACTTAGGGAAAAAAAATTCTCGAATTAATTAATTCTTTGAAATTTTAACTAGAGTGAGTTCGGCAGTTGGGTGTGGAGATGAAAATGTGTTAGACACCCATTTCGCCAGGTCTAAACCGGCCTCCTAGTTATTTAATTATTCATTATTTATTAATAAATGATATTAATTTAAATTGAGATGTAAAAATATTTTTATATGATTTTATAAAATATGTCACCCAAGCAAGCAATTACAAATATAGGAAGCATAAAAAAAAATCATCCACAAAGAAAAAGGAAAGGAGAAAAGAATTACAGACTATTTCCTCAAATATATTCTACCCTTAATCCCCTTACATATTCCCTTTCTAATTAATTAATACACATCAATAAAAAAAATTAACTTAAATTATTACAAACCACAAATACTAATCATAAACAAATAAAAATTATATCTAGCTGTTACAAACTAATTTAAATGAGAATCCTTATGAATTCTCAATAAATTGCATTAACTGTATTACAACCCACTAAATGATGAATTACAAATTACATGAATAAATTACATCAAATTCAGAAAATCAAATAAACAAATCCATAAATTATAACACATTCAAACACTCAAACAATATGATGAATGCAAATATTAATGAAATAATCAATAAAATCCAAATATTAGTCCAACAGAATAACAAATTGCACAAAATAAATAATAAGTTATAAAATTGAACAAATAAAAAAATATAAACTGGAATCATAAAAATCAAAATGGCAAAATCTTAAATGAACCATATATAATCATATTAATTGTTAATCTCTTAGAATTTGAGGGGTAGTAAATTATGAAAGAAAATAATCCATCTTTAGGGTAAATTTAAGGTACAAATAATGAAGTCCAAGTCAACTGTATAGGATAAGGGTCATGAATTCCAAATCATCTATTAGTTAAAGTTGATTTAGGAGTCAAATATTATTTGTTAAATATATTTTATTATTATGTGTTAACAGTAGTCCCTCATCAGTTATTTGGTAATTTATGTCTAAATATAATATTTATTTATTTATTTATTTATTATCATTTATTATTATTAATATTTTTTTGTCAGTTAATGGATCATAATGATGTTGCTGTTTTCATTTTTAGCAATTGATGTTCGCGGAGTTCGAGGCGTTGGTCTTGTTTAGGGAGTTCGAAGAGTTGCCTCATTAAATGGGGTGACTCTTCATATGCCTTGGCGGGCTTATATAAGAGCCATTTCCTTATTCATTTGGTGCATCTTGAAAATCTTGAACTCTAGAGTTTCTCTCCCTACACCCTCTCTCAAATAAGTCTTCTTTCATTTCCGTTTTCTTTTCTGGTTGAGGTCATGGGTTTGTCTAGTGATGAGGATGTCCAAATATTGTACGAGCAATCTAACAATTAGCACACCGAGGAAGTAGACTCAGGGGTGGGCGAGGTGAACGGGAGTAGAGAGAATGTTCAAATTGCTGATGTGCCTTTCGACATTGATGAGGGCGAACTGTTGGACATATACTACACATATAACACTTCACCGAAATACAAGTTGATCAGACCCTTTGAAGACATGAGGGTGAACTCTCATTTAGATGAGGATCCAATAATGATATACGAAGAGAGTTTCCAATTAGGGGTTCAGCTTCCCCTTTTTGAACCTCTGTAATCATTCTTCAATGGCTATTAGATCACCATCAGCTAGTTACACTCTAATGACTTGAAGTTCCTTCGTGGTATAATTGCACTAGCTCAAAAGGATGTGAGTAATTTATTAGTTCGGGATCTGTATCATTTCTCCATTCACCCTAACAAGGATCATTGTTACCTCCAGTAGAAGACCTACTGCAACATTTTTGCTATGAAGTCTTAGATTTCATCCCTCAAAAATGAAAAATCTAAATACCTTGCAGCTTAGTTCCCTAGGGGTTTGGTACTCTGAACTGTTAGTCTTTGGATCCCAATAGCTTCCTTCTAGAGTCGCCCACTCCTTACGGTCGAAGTGTTGCTGAGTTAATAAAGGCTAGGGGGCTCGGTTGTGTGGACCTGAAGCAAGTGATAGCTGAAGGTTATCTTATCCACTTGCCTAGTGGTCATTAAACCTAACCTTTCTGACCATGGTACTTTCCATTCTTTGGTTATTTCACTTTTTATTGTTTAAACTAACATCTTTTAATTTTTCTTTCTTGTTTTCGTGCAGATATGGCTCCTAAGAAAAGCAAGGCGTCGAAGTTGAGCAAGATCACCGATATCATAAAGAAGAATGCAGCTATTGAGGGTTCAAAAGGGGTGCCTCCAAGAGTACTAAAGATTTAGCAGGCTGGTGCTGAATCATCTGTTGAGCTTCGTCTTCTAAGTCCCACTACCAAGCCTTTTAGAAAGAGGGAAAAGGGTGTGCCTACTTCTGCATCTACTCCTAACCCAGTTCTATCCCAAGTTTCCTACGCCTATTGAGCCTTTAATGATTTCTACCTTTTGCCAAACCTTGTCTCCTTCTTTAAAATGCTTGGCTTGGACTTGCCTGTTGAAGTACCTCCTTACTCTTTGCTTGTATGCCTCGGTTCAAATTGTAGCGTCTTCTTTAAGTTCCTCTGCTAAGTCTATGTTAATTTTCAGGCTCTCATTGCTTTTGAGCTCTTCATATTCTCTCGTTCTCCTGCTGGATAGGCCTACTTCTACTAATATCAATGCTTCAGTTCCATATACTAAGGAGAAAGGTGTTAGCCCTGTTGCTTACTAGGATGTTGTCCTATAAGCTCACAATATACTATTTAGCTCATTTGCCCATTTAGCCTTTTCTCCATCCAATCTCTTCTTTAAACCCTACAAGATGGCTCTATTGGTGGCTTTGGTAAGGCCATTAGTTTGTGGATGAGCCACTAACATGAAGTGTAGCCTGATGTGACAATCTTCATAAAAGGACTTGAAGGCTCCTAAATCAAATTGCTTACCATTATCAGTGACTATTCTGTGGGGTATGCCATACTCGAATATCACATTTTTATTAAAGAAGCTACTAATTCGAGCTGGGGTAATGGTACTAAGAGTTTTGACTTCTACCCATTTGGAGAAGTGATCAATTACGACTAATACGAACTTCCTCTGCCCTGTAGTCATTGCAAAAGGTCCCAAAATATCTATCTCCCATTGCGCAAAAGGCCAGGACAAACCTAAAGGTTATAGCTCTGCAGGTCTTTTGGGCACACGATCATACTTCTGGCATATGCTACACCGGTGAACATAATGGTAAATGTCCTTCTTCATCATTGGCCAATAGTGTCCTGATAAAAAGATTTTTCTAAGGATCTTACCCGAGCCTTCATGCACCCTGCAAACTCCTTCGTGATTCTCCTTTATAATTTAATCACCTTCCTCTTCTGTTACATATTTCACCCAAGGATGGGATTTCGACCTTCTATATAGCTCCCCATTATCTAACGCATAGTTCGCCGCTCTTCTATAAAGCTTGATCGCTTGGCCAAACATCATTCTACGAAAATTCAATGATTGGAATCATCCAATTACTTTCGGTCTAGGTCATCAGGATCTCTTTTTTCTCAAAGCTCGAGCAAGTTTGGTGTTCAGTCACAACTCCTCTTGGTAACTCATCTCCTTTTGTAGTGCCTTTAGCTGCGATATCTACTTCTTTATTATTTGCATGGTTTATGTAACACCCGCCGCCTAATCCCAGAGAACCAGACAGCGAGCGCCACATTCGGTGCCGGAGCACCGACCTATAACACTTATTAAAGCTAGATCCCAAATTAAGAGTGGTTAAATTTCCATATGGAGGCAAATAATTTACATTTTGTTTTGTGTTTTGTTTTTTTTTTAATTATATATAGAAATAATGTTAAAGAAATTCCTACGAAAATTTCGCAAGAGTTCCACTAAAAATTTACTTGCCACACAAAGAAAATATACACACTCCCAATTTCCTCCAAACCCCCAAAACTCCAATTCAACACAACATACCA